>VYZT01040131.1:13304-46402 GCA_013400735.1 Pomatostomus ruficeps
CGGGGCGGCGGCGGCGGCATCTGCCCGCTTCCCAGGGCAGGGCGGGCTGTGGGAACGGCACCTGCCAAACCAAACTTTCCGTCTCTCTCTCTCTCTCTCTGTCTCTCTCTCTCTCCGATGTGCACTTTGTCCAGTTTTCCCAGATCTGTCACCGCGGGGCTTTTGTGTGTGTGTGTGTCCCCCCCTTTCCCCGCTCCCCTCTTTGCCATCTGTCCCTTATGATTTATAGGCGGGAGGGGGGTGCAAAGCGAGGAAAAAAAAAAAAAGTAAATTGTTTTGTTAGGGGTCCAGGTTAGAAGTCATTGTATAATTTGTAGGCTTTGTGAGGGCTGAATGCAAGCGTGGAAATTTAGGCTGAACTCTCTATCAAAAGGGAAAAAAAAAATCGGGAGGGGGGGAATGGGGAAGGATCTCCTCATACATTATTTATTTCGACCTTTAGGGGACAAGGAACTCCCCCCTTCTTTCAGGAGATTAAAAATAAATCAACAGACTGAAAACCTCAACAGACACGGAACATTACAGCGATCAGCCACACACGTGTTCACATTTATTTATTATAAAGACAGATTTCATGGAAAATATGTATTTTTTTGTATAATTTACAGAGTTTATTCTAGTATGTATTTACAGCTGAAGAGCAAAGGGATTGTCCTTGTGATAAAATATAAATAAAAAGCTCTAATTTTCGTAGCTTTGGGGTGGCTGCTTTTTCCGCTTTACGTGACAGCGACTGGGAATTATGGGATTGGGCCTGTCCTTGTGTCTGGTGAAATCTGGTGGGACCTGATGTCACTGGGTCCGTGGGCAACAGTTTCTTTGGGAAACAGCATCAGAGAGAGAGAGAGAGGGAAGTTCAGTGGAAATTTACTGATCATTTACCTTTGGCTCTCAGTACAGAAGGTGGTGATGCCAAATGCAGGATGGATGGATGGATGAAGTTATCACACTTCAGGCCGATGGATTTCACCAGGAAGGCTGTAGGAATTAAATGAGGAAAAAACGCATGGGTTAAAAGAGGAAGAATTTCCTCTCTCTGAGGGTGAATTCCAAGCCACAGGCAATTCCAGGGGGTTCTGTTCAGCGCGCACAGCACACTGCCAGCGATGTCACCATGGAGGGGGATGCTGGAGGCTGCCCAGGCCCTTCAATCATCGTCCCCGTGCTCCCGGGAGCACTTTGCGACTTCTGGGTACAAACACCTGGAAATCATTAAAAACCAGCAGAGGCGCCTGAGTGTATTAATTAAATAAAATGCTCAGCACGCGAATCCCGCCCGGTGCCCTCCGGATCCTGGGAGCGTGAAACCCGGCCCTCGGAGCGATGTCCGCAAAAGGAAGGGGGGGAAAAAAGAGAAAAAGCCCAAAATGTGTGAAAAGAGAATTAGTGAAATTAGGTTAGGCCAATAAACCGCGCGGGGGTCCCCCCGGCCCCGCAGCCTCGGGCGAGCAGTGCTATCTAGCCTGATCTATTGTTTCCCCCCCTGGCAGGGGGGTTATTGTGTGATAAATAATTCCCTAAAAAAAAAAAAAAAAAAAAAAAAAAGTGGGAGCATTTGCATAATCACTGCTTTGATGTGGCCAGCAAGATGAAGCTGTGTCCCCCCAAATCTGCCACGGGCCAGGAGGAACAAAACAAGAGGGAGCCTTTCACGGCGCTGGCGGTGTGTGGGGCAGCCCGTCGGGAGCGGGTTTTTCACTCTCACTCGCTTTTAACGACCCCTTTTAATGATTAAACTCCAGGAATGCCCAAAAAGAAGCCGAGCGCCCTCTCCGTCTTTTCTGGCCGGGCCTCATTGTCCTTGCTGGTTTCTCTCCCTCTTTTAAGAGGCACTGGAGTAGGTGCCTTGGGCTCCTCAAAAGGCCGGCATGGACGGGATGCGCTTCCCTCTCGGCGCTGGAGCCACGCAGGAGCAGGAGGGACATCCCGCGTGGCTCAGCACCGGGATGCTCCCCGCAGCTGTCCCCAGGGAGGGACGCTGCTCCTTGCCAGGTGCCTCATCCTGGAGGGATTTCGCTCCGTGCCAGGTACAGACCCCGCTGGCAGGAGCGTCACCATCCTGCTGGGGCTGCGGCAAAACGGGAGCCACCGTGGGAAAAAGCACACGTCGCCTCGGAGGATGGAGGGGGGGTCGGAGAGGGGTTTGGGGTGGGAGCCCCGCCAGCCGAACCTTCCCTGCTCCCTGCGGGAGGCTGGGCTTGGTTGGAGATGCCCTCGGAGGAGATGGGCCTGAGGGGAGCAAGGCTGGGAGGGAGAGGCAGGAGGACCATGCTGGCAAAGGCTGAGTGGGACAGGCTGCATTTGTCACTTAACCCAGTCACCCTCATGCCGAGTTTTCGTTTGAATGTGGCCAAAAGTGTTTATTTCCCTCGAGTTTATTCCTCTCCTTTCTTTCTTTTTTTTTTTTTTTTTTTCCTATATATTTCTCTCTTTTCTCTCAGAAGACTGATTTTTGGAGGCGACGGGAACTCCCCAGAGCCAACTGCAGCGAACCTGGAAGCGGACCAGGAGGTGCAAGATGGGCAAACACCTCCTCGGAGGATGTGAGGAACCTGGGGGTGGTTTCCATGGCAGCCCCTTGCCCCAGAACATGTGTTTATGATCCTTCTGTGTATTGTATTTTGGCATAAAAGCTCCTCCGCGCCGGCAGGGCTGGAGGGGCAGCTCGAAGGCCCCCAGGGGGGTTTACAGCCCTCCTTGGCATAAGAATGGCCACGAGGAGCCAAAGCAGCACCCCAAGGGCTGCCGCACGCTGCCTTTCATGGCAGGCATAAATCTGCCCACGCGGTGCCATCGCTAAAGAGCCCTCCCCGCACGGCTCTCAGCTGGCCGGCGCACTCCAAACCCAGTTTTTTCCTAAAGCCTCGCTCAGGTGCCTCAGGTTGGGCTTCCCCCTGGTCCTGTATTGTGTGTGGGTTTGGCCCATGTGGCCCCAGTTCCCATTCCCCACGGGCAAAAAGGATCTCAATGATCTATCAAACAGTCAATCCCCTGGCATAAACAGAAATCCCAGCGGGATCTTTTTTTGTAACCTGATGTAGGTTGTTGTCTTACTACAAGGCAAAATCTTGCGTTCTGAAGTCTAAGACAGACTCTTTGGCTCTGACAAGTGTAAGGATATAAGGATATCCTGCCTTCCACCTACGATTCTGCAACAGCTGCGCAGGTCCAGCAAAATTCTGGCAGCCTGCTCATCCCCGTGACCTCTCGTACTGAATTCAGATTAAGGAGAGGCAGAACTCTTGCCAGATTTAAAATCAAGCCTCTAAAAACTGATTGGAGGGAGGGAAAAAAAAGAAAAACATCCTTGGAGGGTCACTTTGCGGCGGCCGGGAGGGAACAGGGATGGTGCTGGGGCGGCTGTGACACGCAGCCGTCCCCTTTCCCTCGCCTCCCCTCCTCCTCCTTTTATTAAAAAGCAGAGAGACCGGCCCAAAGCTGATGGCATATTTACCTTCATGAGTTTTAAAAAAAGTTAATTACCGCTCGGAGCAAGTTGGTCGGGCTGTCCTGAGCTGTCTTTTATTAGTAGTCGCCTTCATTAATTTCCCTCGCTGGATTTGCTGCTAATAGCTGCCTGGTCCTGGGCAGCACAAAGCAGCATCTGTGCCATTGAGCAGAAAAGCGGGAGTCAGGCAAAGGGGGGCACTGGGGGGGCGACGCCGTTTGCAAATCAACCTCTATTAACGTGATGTCCTGCTCGGAGGGGACGGCAGCCCCGGTAGCCGGCACGGCAGTTTGGGCTTGGCTGGGCTGTTACCGAGGGAGGAAAGGCACCTGCTGCCCGCCGGGGGGATCCTGTCCTCATCCTGCTCCCCTGGGCGCTGCCTGTGCCACCCGGGAACCGCCGGGATGCCGGACCTGCCTCTCCGGAGCTGCGCACCCTCCTGGGTGCTGCCGACGCTCCGCTCCTGCGGCAGTGCCCAGCGTTAAACAAATCGTTCATAACTCGGTGTGTTTGATGGAAGGTACACTCTGCCTTAGGAACAGCTTGGCAGAGAAGTTTGGGATTAGGGAATGGGATTAAGTTCTGTCTGGAGGGGGCAGGCGGGGGGGGCCGGAGGCACGGCGGGCTCACACGAGCTGGGGCAGCGGGCGGCTGCGGAGGCCAAGAGCCCCATCTGCTCCCGCTCCGCCAGCGGAGAGGGGAGATGATTTCATCCGAGTGGAAGAAAGGAGGGTGGCGTGTGTCACTGCCGGGAGAGGGCTGAGAGCAGCGCGCTGCCGCCCGCTTCCCCGCAGAGCTGCCCCGTGTGCCGGGGCTTCCCTCACGGCAGCAGGTGACAGCAGCAGGTGACAGGTGACAGCAGCAGGTACCAACACCTCGCTGCAAACACCCCGGTCCCCATTAGCGGGAAGGAGATGCCGAGATGGGGCAGCACGGGCTGCGCTCCTGCGCTTGCTGCCCTGAGGCTTTCCCCTCGTTCCCCATGAGTAGCTGTGTCTGCCGAAGGAGCTGTGCCTCAATCCAGCAGCTGGGCTCTGGGGGCAGCTGATCCCGGTTTGTGGCGGCGGGGCCGTGCTGCTTGGCGTGCAGGGGCTGCCCCACAGCTGGAGGGGTCACCCCGTGCCCGCTCTGCGCCAGCCGGAGCGGCCCGGGGTGCTGCGGCTCGCAGGGAGAGCGAGGAAAGCCTGGCTCAGCCCTGCATTGCTGGGATAACTGAGGGGCTCCCTTTCCACCGCATCTTCTCTAAGAGGAATCCCCTGAAGTGCTCCACAGAGCCATTAGTTATTGGCAAACGAGTGAGAAAATCGTTCTACCTGTTGTTTGCGGGCTTCGGTTGCATCAGCTTGTCCCCTGGATATCAAATTTACTAACTTGGATGCACAAGCACGACACACAGCCAACAAAGCTCTGCCTTTCACCTGGATACCTGCAGAAAGGGAAGGGGGAAAAATCTCTTTATACCTTCCCTGAAGGACAGGAAAGTGTGTCACCACTGTCACGGGTCGGTTCTGTGCCCGGCTCGCAGCCGCGCTTACACAGGGTGTAATCTCAAGTCCTGGAGTTAAGGTGAGAGGAGAAAATGTTTCATGTTTCCTCAAGCTTGATGTCCCTACAGTTCATATTTCACTGTCCCAGCACGACACAGTTCCACTCATTTTGTAGAGGCTGGCCCTCAATGGTTACACCGAGTACTTAGGCTGGAATTAGGAGAGTGCTACAATTTATCAAGCCTCAAAAGCACCTTGGTAGCAAGTTACTTGATACAAACCACCGAATCTCCAATAAAAACTTCTAATTTCTGATTTAAAGAAAGGAAAAGATATTCCTTATGTCTCAGTTCAAATTACTTTATTCTGAAACCAGCGGAAATAACAGCAAATTTTTTTTGTCAGTAGCTCTAAGATGAAATTTACACCCAAAATATTAAATTCTCCACCATCATAGTCAACTATTTATTTCTTCAATAATCCCCTATTTATACCGCAAATATGAACCGATAATTTAAGCTCCGTGTGTCTGGGGCCATGGGTGCGTCCCAGTTCTTCAGGCGATGAGGTTGTAAATCCATGATTTCCAGTATCCAAGCCCCGGATGAAGGCAGAGTGCCTGACCCATCTGAAATTGTGCCCAAGCCTGCAAAGAGTAAGACCAGTAGAATATGATTCCGTTTCAACAGAGAACTGGACAAGCTGATCCTTCACCCTTTTACCTGTGGGTAACCATAATTTTGGCTGAGGTGGCAAAATGTCTCCTAAAACCAACAAAAGAAATGAGCTGCTAGGTGGAAATATTAGGGGAAAAAAAGCAAAATATTAAAATTTCACAGGGATGGATTTATTCAGAAGCACGCGTAAATAAATTTTCTTTTTCTTTCTTTGAGCAGGAAGGAGCTGGAAAAGGCATGGCTGGTCAGGGGTCCCAAAACTGCGTGTGCTGCCGGAGCAGACACGGCTGCTGGCGGCGCAGGAGGACACTTTGTTGTGCGGGGAGGTTTTGTTTTGGTTTTAATTGTCTCCGTAGAGCGGGGAAAGGCTTTACCACAGCATCTCTGCCGCCCATGAATTGCCGGGATGGCGCTAAGGAGCTTTGTTGGCGCTGCGGAGCCCGGCGCTGGGCAGCGCGGAGCTATGCGAGCCCGGCGTTTGCCGCTCGGTTAAAGGCAGCAGCATTTCCCCACAGCCCGGCGAGGGAGGACAAGGCCGCCCTTTATTGGCTGCGCAACAAGATAACGGGGCTTAATCTTCCCGGTAACACGTGAGTTTTCGTGTATCACTTTAATCTGCGAGACACTGGGGCCGAGTGTCCCGTCACATGCCGATTTCGCCGCTGTGTGAGCCGGCGACTGGCCGGCTCAATGATGGATTGTTTGCCGGCTCCGAACAACAGGCAAGATGGTGAATGCCCCGGGGTGACAGACAGTGTGCAATGGGAACGGCCGCAAATCTGATGGCCCGGTTCAAGTTCACCTGACAAAGCTGGAGCAGTCTGCGAGCAGCGCTCGGGAAAGGATTATTCACACTGGCATTATATTTTTGAATGCATTTTTCTCCCCGCGCAGCTGCGCAGCTCCCCAAGACTGAAGGTTTATGCACCATAATAAAGAGATTTAATTTTTTTTTTTCTCTTCCTTCTCCCTCTTTACACCTAGTTCTAATCAGTTGGCCCAGGGATAGGGCATCTTTCCAAACAACTCGGCACAAACATCACTTAGAAAACAATAGCATTGCTAAAAAGCGGGCACAAAAGCCTAAAACTCTCTGCTGGCTGCAGAAACAAAAGGGGATGGTTTTGTTAAAGCCGAGTCTGTTGGGGACCCATCTTTTTCTGTGGAACTTTGATGCTGTGTTCCCTTTCTCATCGAGAAAATCTCCCCAAAGAAATGATCCCAGCCTTTGCTCTCGGGGGCAGCGGGACATCGGGGCTTTGGAGGGGGAAAAGGAGAATGGGAAATGAAGGCAGCTTTTTGCTGCCTCGCTGGACAACCTGCTCCCAAAGATGTGTGGGGTAGAGCAGTGTCAGTCTGTGGGACTGACCTGTGCCAGCCTAGGCCAGCAGCTCCACCGAGGGCCTCGTCAGAGACAGGCAGCGGCAGATCTCGTTGCACTCCACGTGTTGATCGTTAAAGAAGTAGTAAATTCCCTTCTTCCCGAAGTTGGAGCGTGAGACGTCTTTGCTGTTGAGGGAGTGAATCTGGGGGTCTGTGAGGTAGATGAGGCCTTTCCCGTTACCTGTCACCCAGCCTGTGGAAGAAATGGTCCATCTTGATATCAAACAGCACAGCGTTTGTGTATGACCACACTCAGGGCTCTGTGCCTGGCACAGCCCTCGCTCTGACCATGTCACCTCAGGGATTCCCAGTTACCACCTAAGGCAGCAAAAGCAGAACCCTAAGAGACACATCATGAATTTTAACGAAACAAATATCCCAAAGATACCTGTGGGCTAAAAGCTGAGTGTGAAAGGCATAAACTTCACTGTCATACACACCTTGAAGGTCGACGACGACGTCTGTCCCCTGGGAGAACTCGTAGGAGAAGTGTCCGTAAGCCAGGCCGTACTCCGTGGCTTTGTACTCATTCTTCACGACCTTGGTGTTGTTGGACAGCTTCACAAAGTCGCCCAAGATGTAGGGCTCCACGCTCACACACCCTTTTATCGTTCTGTCCTCCAGGATCTGAAAGGAGACAGCCTCACTGCTGCTATGCTGGACTCAAGACACCCTTCCCCATCAGCTCCTTGGAATTTTTTTCGAGACAGTTCTTACCAGGAGCACCGCAGAGGGGATATAAAAGATCTGGGTAGGGACCTTCTGCTCATACAGCCTCTTGTTGAACTCTGTCACGTAGTACTGGGCGGTCATTTGGCGCTCCACGTCGCTGAAATGATGGAGGAGTCCTTTTTCTTCTTTATATTCCTTCCCAACATACCTAAACAAAAGGAGAGGTGCTTGGAGCAGGGTTTGTTCCAGATGTTGTGATACAGAAACATCACTGCAAAGCACAGCTTGGCTGTTCAGAAGTAAATCCATCTGTGGGTGATGCATTTAAAATGTCTGTGATTAAAATTGTGGGTTTTTTTTTTCTTTTCTATCTCATAGAGGTGAAAAATCATCAGTCAAATCCTGGGATGGGGGTTTCAAAACACTGGAATGTTTAAACTCAACTCTTCTTGAGTCTGAAGGGAGACCTTACTCAGAGGTATTAAAATACTGTTCTCAACCCATAATAATTCATAAACTAGCTCTAGTAATGATCTGAACTCTGCAATTAGCTCCTAGAAGACAGCAGTGAAGCAGCTTTTCCTTCCCAGAAATTAATAAGTGGAGTTACATGGAGTGATGGGGAAGATTTGCAAAATCCTCTCCAACACATTTGGGAAAGCTATTAAATATTCTTGCTACAGCAAACCTTACCAGACAGCTTTTATCCACATTTACACAGAAGCAGCACTGATAAACACTTGGTTTCAGAAATCTGCTTGGTCCCTACCTTCCCAGGCTTTCTTCTTGGTGCAGGAAGTGTACCCAAAAGGCACTTCTCTGCTTGCCTTCCTTGGCCACGTTCAGGTAGTCCCCGATGAACACGGCTGTCTCCTGGCCTGTCCACAGCCCCGATTTCTTGGAGTATTTCAGAAGAAGAGCAGCTACAAAAAAGAAAACACCACAGGTAAAAAGGAGAAATCCACAGGACTGCTCTGAGCCTGTGCTGAGGGCTGGGTGTTATTTATGATTAACTTCATGATCATTACCTTAAGCAGACGGTTTTCAGGGATGGCATGCGGGATCTAAACTCAAGTAATGGGGTAGAAAGCAATAAAAAATCAAATCCTAATAAATGCTGACTAAGAGATTGTGTTAAAAAGCCCAAGTCAAGCTTGTTCTCTGTGGAGGCACACATTGCTGCGTGGGAACTTACAGTATGCTTTGTGAAGCTCTTTGCTCCTAAAAATCCCAGTAGGCATCAGTCTCCGGACAAGCCAATTATGCTCCACCCCTGCCAGAAGCTGCTTGTAATCATCATCCCTCAGAAACCGAGCGGCCAGGATTTCTTCCTTCGATCTCCCAGGGGTGAAAGCAAAACCAACTCCCCTTGGGACTGACCCTTCAGGGGAGAGGGTGGGCATCAGTGCTGACTTGATCCATGAACTCAGAGAGGAACTGGATTGCCTCTTGCTGCTCGCCATGTCCTGAGACTTCTCTTCGTCTTCTTCTGTAGTGGCACAGTCAAACTGCTTGGTGGATGTCTTTCCTTGGGAGGGCAAAGCTGTTGGCACACTGGGAGCTGCCTCACGCTTTGGAGCCAGTGCTGTAGGATAATTGTTTACTAAATCTCCCACACTGATGAACTCAAATTCAGTGTCATCTACTGTTTCTGCCTGGGTGTCAACTTGAGGCACATGGAGAGATCTGTTCCCCAGCACGGCAGATTTCCTCATCCAGTCACGCACAGAGGAGTCACTGCTCGTTTTTGGCTCCCTGTGTGTTGATGGTGCAGAAATGCCCCCGTTTTGGGGGGGACGAGCCTCAAAGGAGGGATCCTCAGTGCTGTCTGCAGGTTCTCCTGGGGGGACCCACTCAAAGTGACCAACTCCTCCCTCCCTGCTGCTGTCCTTGGTCCTGCAGCTCAGCTCCACATAGGAAAAGGACTTCTCCTCCTCCTCCTCCTGCCCTGAGGGAAGGGAACAAGAGGTGGAGACAGAAGGAAACTCATTGCTCGAGCCCTTTGCTTTCTTTTCTGAAGAGCTCCTTCCACGGTGCCTTCCCTCCCGCAGCTCTTCTCCACAGAGAGACTCCTTCTCCACCATCCTCCCAGCTGGAGGTGCACATCCCTCTGAGGAATGCTGAGGAGACCCCTCACAGGCAAGGAGAGGTTCCCGAGCAGCAGGATGCCAGGCTCTGGGAGGCACGGAGCACAAGGACAGGGCTTGACCATCTCCATCAGATTCTGTGGTGCAGCACTGCTCCTCCACCGAGCCCTTGTTCCCTTGCTGCCCGTCCCTGGGACGCTCTCTGCTGCTGTTACAACTCAGCTCCTCCCAGCTGGAAGAGTAACTGGATTTAGACAGCTTGCACCAAGAGCTCTCAGAAGTCGTTCTTTGACTCCTGTTTTGCCCTCTGCTGAAAACTCCGTTTTCATTGCTCATTTCTAATGGCTCAGTCTCTTCTTCGAAGGAAATTTTCATCACACCAGAGCCAATGTCTTGATTTTTCCAGCCACTGAGTCCCTCTGAGCTGCTCTCTGCTGCTGGTGAGTTCAGGATTTTCACAGCACCTCTCCTCTGGTGAGCTGTGTCTTCAGTAGTACACACAGTGTCCATGGTTTTGGTCTCTGTTCTTAAGGTTGTGATACAAGCTCCCACCTGGATTTCTCCCGGCGTGGTTTGATGAATCCTGCAAGTTTTCTCGAACACTTGGCACACTGACAGGTGATGCTGGGAATGCTTGGCAAGGATTTTCTCAAAGCTGGTTTCCCCTTGCAGGATGGGTTTTTGTACCGATCCTTTATAGCTGTCTGGGACGTAAGACCTGGCGTCGGAATTTGGGAAGCTCCCCACCCGCAGGCGCTTCTTCACGGCCGTGATCAGAGACATGATCCCTTTGGCAAGCGCCCCTTTATCCTCCTCCTCTGGGAACAAGGTGCTGTAGGAGTGCAGTTTTCCCAGGGCTTCCCTGCACAGCTGGGTGACCTCACGGAGCTCCTGGCTCTCTCCGTAGAGCCAGCGGTGCACGGAGGCGAGGCAGAAGGCAGCTTTGATGAAACTGTGCAGCTCCTGCTTGCTGGTGATGGCGCTCTGGTCCCCCTTGGTGAGGAGCCCGATCTCGAAGGATTCTTTGGCTTCGGACAAGTAGAACTCCCTCTTTTCTGGGGGACAGTCCTTGGAGTGGCTGTAGGAGAGCAGACACATCCCACGGATGTTCTGGAAGGAGATCAAAGAGGAATGAAGGAATTAAAAACATCTTTCTTTCCCTTACACCACCTGAAGCAAACATCGGCTGTAACTGCCTGCTGCTACATTTCTTGGGGGGAAACCATCTTCCTCTTTTTCCTTTGAAATACAGCTGTAGTTCTAGGAGAAGCAGCATTCCCAGGGCTCAAAAGCCCATTGTCACTCTGTGGGCAGCTTTCCACCCCTCTGCTCAGCTCCTGACAGCAGTTCAGAGCAACGCATACCCCCTATAACCAACCAAACCCTCAACAGAGACAAGATTCCCGGTGTGATGCGCTGTTTGAAAGCCAAATTTAGCAGCCTGGACCCTTCCTCTGCCCAGATCCCCCTTCCAAGGGGAAGAGTCGCACTCACCACGGCCGTGAGGACAAACAGGGGGGTGTACTGGCTGTAGGCTGCTGCCAGCTTGCAGGCCTCAGCAGCTGATAACAACCGATGGCTGGACTCCCGCAGGAGGCTCTGGTGAAACAAAAAAAAAAGCAAACATGAGGAGAAAACTCAGCTCAGGGAGTTTATTCTCAAATATATGGGGCCTGGTAGGCAGGGACAATGATATCCTGTTTCTGCAGGAACCTTTTTGCTCAGGTTTACCATGGATACATCGCTTTTCACTCTATAAATACTCTAAATATAAACACTCTATGAAATACTCATAGTATTTTCTTTTTCCTGAAGCGAGGCATTTTCCCATCTAGGTGCTAATGAACTTTTTTCACTGGGAGCAATGGAAGTTCCTTCAGCCCCCTCAGCACAGGAGAGGAAATGTGTGGGTGAATTTGAGACCGCCTGAAGAATCCATACCCGCAGACCCCAAACCGAGCCTCACCAGGTCAATGTCAGCATTGGTTTTAAAACGTGCGTAATCCTGCTCATTCATGGAAGCAAAGATGTCTGCCATAATACCCAGAGAAGTGGCAATTCCCTGAAAGATAAAGTCAGAATTATCAAATTATCATAGCTGGTTTTTTTTCCCTTGTATTTTGAATTTTACTGCTCTGAATAAAGCAGGTTCAGTGTAGAATGTGCCAGAAAAACAAGCGAACAGACACACAAACAAGATCCAAAGAGAAGCATGGATAAGAAACTCAGAGATGTCATCTTGGTATGGTTTTATTAATTTCAACTTGAAAGAGGTGTGATCTGGAAGACTTGATGCCATCTAAGGGCCTGCCTGGCTAAATAATTAAGAAAACCAGGAAGTAAATGCATGCTTTCACAACATTCACTGCAGAATTCACGTGAAATGGAGAACACAGAAATGTTCTGAGCTTGAGGTCAAGCTTTGAGACATGGCAGAGGAGAGGTGACAAGGTCTGGGTTTGTGGGGTATCTTATGCTGGGGTCCAGTTACAAACCCTCTCCAGGCATCACCCGAGGACTCGCAAAGCCAGGCTTAGGCTCACATTCCTGTTTAGCTACGGACACATGGTGTGGCTGCTGCTGCATCTCCAGTGGGAAGATGAGTGCTGCCCAGCCCCACAAAGGTGTTAAGGACAGGCACCGTGCCTCTGTGAGGTGTTCAGGTCCTGCAGGGCCAGGGAAATCCGTCACCCAGCACAGACAGCGCAGAGCAGCTCCGCAAACAGACGTACTTGGGGGAAAAAAATCAGTTCTAATCCTAAGAAACAGCTACAGTTTGTGGAATTAGTCTGTCCTTGTTGGAGGCACCAAGGCATCCTCGGGGATGGTTCACTTTGGCTGGTTCTGCTTAATAAGAAGTATTGCTTTCAGCCCCCTGCAGGAAAAAAGGTGTGGGCGAGGCCGTGCATGCACGCGGAAACAACGCGGAACACAGACTTTGTGCTGCCTGTTAACCCCGGCTGAGGTGTGCGACCAAAGCCCTGCTGCTGCAGGAAACAAAAGCTGAGCTGGGGCGATTATTGGGTTGGCAGGGATATGCGGAGTGGAAAGGAAATGCTACCTTTTTATCTGGCTGAGGAAGTTTGAAGTATCCCACGACTGAAGCCCAGATCAACTCTGCTGCCTCGTACCACATCCCTGAAATCAATCAGAAAGCAGGCACTGAGCAGGCGGCTGCCAAGGATGGCTTTCCATAGGTTATTCTACACCTCAGGTCCTCGGGACAGGATAAAACCATACCACGGCACGTGTTGCTTTAGTGACACTGACCATTTCTTGTTTTCCTTCAGCTTTTGGCTGTGCACAAACACCCATTTCATCCTCACAGCTCCACACTCATGGAAGATTTGGTGTCTCAATCCAAAAGCACAAAATGAAGGCTGTTGCCTCAAGAGCCAAACACTAAATACAAAAGTTCATCATGCTGAAAATCAGGGATTTTCCTGCCTTGAGAAAGGAGATTGCTGGGATGTCCCTGTGACCAACTACCGCCTGCCTTTGGGAACGGTGAATTTGGGACAAAGATTAGCAAAGAAGGAGCAGCACAGGGAAAAAGGGAACATTTCAGAGTGCTCCTTGGCTTGAGGTGAGATCAGTAATAAAATGGTGACTCCTGCAGTGTGTTTGCTTGGTGCATGGCTCCAGGCCTTTCCTGCAAAGAGAGGGGTGTGCAATTCCTCTTCTGTGGCTGTTTTGGGGGTATGGAGTGTTCACCACAAGCCAAAACTCTGACATTTTCAAGGAAAAAAGAAAAGGGGAAGCCTTGAGTGGAAGCTTTTGGACAAGAGCCTTACCAAGCTTTTGCAGAATCTGTCCCCTGATTTGTAGGCAGACTGCCTGAACAAGAACCCGATCGCTCTCCTCAGCGTATCGCCAGGTTCCTGCAGAAAAAGGGGGAAAACTCTGGATGGAATGAAGAATATTCCCGTCATTCTACGCCTCCAAGGGTAACCTGAGTCCCAGCAAATTGCCAGCATTCTCCTCCTCAGAATCTCAGCTTCTCATGGAAAATAGACCAACAGAACCCTGAACTTCCTCAGTTTTCACAGTTGTCGAGAAACCGGAATATTCCCGCTACAGAAACCCTGAAGAAAGGAACATAAAATGTATAGAATAAAGTATTAATTTAGTCTATAAGATCAGTGGGAATCCGGAGGGTGAAGATTACTCCAACAATCTGGATTTTTGAGGGGATAGAGCTGTCTTAGTTTTCTAGATCAGTCACTTGCTTGAAATTGCTCCACAAGTTAAACTTCTCCATCCAGAATATTTTCCCACCCAAGTGAAGATATACAAGGACGAATTATGGAAATTTCAAAAACAAAGTCATGCTTCCACATTTTAGGAGAGAATGGTAAAGGAGAGAGATGTGTGATGTAAGGAGTCATTACTGGGGTTGGTTGGGCTTTATTTGAGGCTGGTGTAAATGTCAAAATTAGGAACAAAAATCCCACCCAGATAGCAAGTGTGAAATTGGAATAGGAATCTATACGTACCCGTTGCTCCATTGTCATTAATCAGGCTGCTTAGGATATATTCAGCTTTTAAAAGTTTACCTGACGGAAAATTAAAGAAAAAAAAGGATAGAAAATGAACATAAAAATGTCTTGTGTGGGATGACACGAATAAAAATACTCAGCAGGTATCACCTGCACGAAGAACTGCTGCTGTCCATAGCCAGAAATGCACTTGCCCCGCCTTCTGTAACATGTGGTTGCACAGTAACGTGAAATTGTGAATATATCTTTTTTATTTTACACATTATACATTCCTGGAAGAGCGCTGGGATTCCCAGCTCTTATTTCCCTCCCAGAAGAAACTGGTCTAGCCTGCTTCCTTCACCAGCAGAGCTGCTGGATTCTCTCCGAAGGAAACCTTGGTTTTGGAAACCCATTTTGGTCTGACTGGGGAGTGGCTTGCCATCCCACCATGGAAAGCACAGTCACAGGAAGACGTGTTAAAAATCCTTCAGGTGTTGTCCATGTTACAGGAATGATGGAATTTTGCTTTTTCTATCTTGGAGGGGTTGCAATCCGCATTGTTTGCATAGTCAAGTGGCCCCACTGAAAAACAAAAAGCAGCTGGGACAGTGTAGAGAAAATGCCAGGATTCTAATTTCCCTTTTCCAAGGCCCTTGGTCAGGAGTACAGCAATTCAGATATCCCTGTTTGAAACCAGCGGGGAAGATTTGTTAAGGAACAAAAGCTCCAATTAGTATTTTCCACACCCTTTCACAATTTTCTCTCCTGCTTTTGGCTCTGAAACCCTTTATGCCGGCCCCTTTGTGCTAGTGAGAGGAGCCGGGCAGGGCTCAGGGGGGCCGGCAGCGGGAAGTGCGTTTGGAAAGATGGCACCGCCAGCGTGTCACTCCCGGTGAGGGGACAAAGTGTCCCGTCCCGAGTCAAGGAGCTGCCGGTGGGGCTGCGGAGCGGTACCTGCGTTGACGGCGAGGCGAGCCTGGCGGATGAGCACCTGCGGGCTGATGGGAGCGCCGGGGTGCAGCCGGTGCAGCCCCTTGGCGAGCCGCAGGAGCCGGCTGGACGCGTCGATCCAGTACAGGAAGCGGTCGATCAGGAACACCACGGCCGTGGCCGTGGAGCAATCCCTCACCAGGATGGAGGCCTTCAGATAAGCCTGGAAAAAAAAAAAACAAACACAGGCAGCCTCAGGGAAACACCTCCAGCTTCAGCAACCCAATGCCTCACCCCATTTTCATTTTTAGGACAGGGAGGTGCCAGCTGTTTATCTTGTTTGAGCTGTAGATATAATTCCTGATGTTTCAGGAGGGGTCTTTTTTTTAATTGTCTGATATTTGGAACTGCAGAATTTGGTGGTCTGCTGATGAGTTTAAGTCGTGCCCAGCAGCAATTAGTTTAAAAGGGGGATGTGAGAGTGGGAAGGCTGGAAATGGTCACTACAGCCATTGTCCCAGATGGAGCTCAGGCCATCCACTCCTTTGCACACCACAACAGGCAAACAGGCCGGGAATCCGATGTTTTTCCCCTGCAGGCCATCCAAAATGACTACTAAGCCTCTATGAACTCTCCTGGATTCCCACAGCAGTTGAGCCATCACACCCACAGGGGGAACAGTCGGAATTCCGGGGATCCTTGCTGTTAGCAGGCCAGGAGGCCAGCAAAGACAGCCACAGCAGACACACAGCCTCACCACAGGTGCACGAGTCCACGTGGCCCTGGGGACATTCGCCAAAAACCCCATCACCTGCCATGCTGGGCAGGGCTCGGTACTCCTGCCCAGCGGAGCGAGGAGGTGCTCCACACTCCGACATGCAGGAGATTGCTCTTCCAGAGACTGTCAAGAAATCTCTGGTCCAAATCCCCACTGCAGCATCAAGGAGCACCCTCTGAGGTGTGCAGGAAGAGGCCTGTGTCAATCTGGGGAAGAGCCGATGGTACTAAGGCCGGCTTGCAGCACCGATCCCAAGAATTCCCCAGCTTGTTTGCGCTTCAGCAAGGCAGATTTGTACAAATTTAATTTTTTGCCTTTTTTTTTTTTTTTCCCTTTCCTCAACCCGAGTTGGATTTTCTAAGAGGATGGCACTTGAAAAGGATTCCTGGAGTCCCGGCAGGCACAACTCTGCTTGTGCCAGCCAACAATGGAGGAATCCCCCTCTCCAAGCACCTGTAAACTGACACTGCAAACCAGCCATTCCAAATGCTCATCAACAGGCCATATATTTAAGCACAGAGCATCGCCTAATCTATTTTTTTTTCCTCCCCTTCTTCCTTTAATAGATCGGAGCACAAAAGCCTGAGAGAGGGTGACCTACCAAACAAAAGGGCCTTTGAGTTCCTAGGAAAAGTAGACTTGGAGGAGGATGGAAGGAATCCAAGTGGCCCTATTATTTCCACTTGCACTAATTAGACATTTTTCTGTCAGCTATTGAGCACTGCTGAGAGGCCAAACTCACTGAATTCATTTCTAAAGTGTTTACAGAAGTTTGCATCTGTTTGTGTCTCTTCAGGAGGAAAATAAGCACTTCAATAGCATTGTGGAAAATCTAAACGAAGCATCCTATTCTGAAGGGCTTGGCAGTCTTGCAGCTGCATAATTTAACTCCCCGTTCAATGCCGAAACCTCTTGTGTCCCTCTCCAAACCCAAATGGACACAAAATGTAGAAAAGTCAAGCCAGGGGGAGAAACGGGGCTATTTTTTTTGGGGGGGGGAGGCAGGGCCGCATGCTGTGTGGCACACAGCGACACGGCTCCGTGTCAGCCTTTGCAGGCTGTCCGAGCGGGACACCGAGAAATTAATACCCGCTCCTTTCATTCCCTGCCAACTCGTGCGGCTGGAAAATTCCTCAGCACCTCCAGCGAGCGCCCGGCGCGCTGGGCACGCACCCAAGCCACGCACAGGGGCCTTCCCCGGATCAACCGGGGTAGCGGATCCCTGTCACCCAGCCCAGAGCCAGGGAAACCCCTCTGGCTCCCAGGATGTCCCAGGCTGCTCCATCACACCAGGCACTGGCGGCCTACACGGATTTTCTCACTTTCTGTGTCACTCTAGGCGCAGCCACAGTGAGAGAGAGAGAGCGAGGTACGCGCACACTTTGTTTTCACATCTGTGCCCGCGACGTGAAATGGATCTGCCTAATTGAGTTTATGGCACAAAGGGAACCTCGCGGCTGGGAAGTGGAATCAGGTGGCGGGGGAATTAAATTTGCGGCGGATTTCTATACACGGAGCATTGGGGGAAATGCAAAGCAGCCTTTAGTGAAGGGGTCTCGCCCTAATGGCGCTGAGTGGGAGGGTGTGCGGTTCGCATGGCTCCCTGCATTAGCGGCCTCGGCTCCTCCTCGCGCCGCCGCTGAAGTTTGGGTCCCAGCTTTGGGTTCAAAGCCACGACGCCTCCTTTGCATTGACAATGGGGGCCGCTCCCCAGAGAGGGGAGAAGCTCAGAACCGGGGCCATCTGGCACTAGGACGGGCAGGAGAGCGTCAAAGGGAAATTATTGGTGCATAGTAAATGAGGATGAGGAGGAGGGGAAGGAAATAGGGGAAAATCTTTATGTGGCAGCTGATGTAAGAGGAATTACAAGCCCAAATAAATGAAATATTGATTTAATCCACTCTCTCGGCCCTCTTTATAAAGCCAAGATCCCAGAGGCAAGCCCTCCTCCATAGCCTGCGGGCTCAGGAGGATCCCCTTTGGAAAAACGCCTCTACAAACAGTGTGATTAGAAAGAAAAAATTAATTTTCAGAGTCCCCACAGTTTTGCAGATGCTCTGGACTTCTGTGTTTCCTGATATCCACTTGTCTCAGACTTGTTCAGTCCTAGTTTAATTTGTAGCTGCAGCAGAGGCTTAAAATCTTTTTAAAAAGCCACGAAATGAAGAGCGGCCGGCACAGAATTTCTAATTCCGTGCACAAGGCAGGAGTGTCAGAGGCACGCACGCACTTCCAGGTGCTTTAGCTCTCTCCCAAGAGCTGCTCCTAGTTAGCACTCCACTGAACCCTAACAAATTGCCCGGTTTTCTTTCCCCCTGTCAGATTAAACACAGAGCCACAGCGCCGATGGATTGGGCTGCAGCCTTTCCCCCTGTTACCCCACGCGCCGTCAGCAAAGCCCGTCTCTCCCAGAGACCAAAGCTGCTGTCACCGCACGGGACTTCTCTATCAATCCCTGCCTTTCAGCTGGCAATCAGGGCCCACTCCACAAAAAGCAGGGAATTAAGCCTCCCAGCACCTCGGTGATGGGCAGAAAAAAGCGCGTCTGGAGGTACAGACTCAAGCACGGGACAGTCACACAGTGAATTGCTGCGGACCGAGGGACCAGCAGCTCCTGGACACCTCCCTCTTGGCTCAGAGCAGCTGAGAATCCCCCCTGAACCTGTTAATTAGCTCGAGTTATTCATCCTGCAGGCAACGGCGAGCTGGGAATTCAATGGCAGCAGCATTAGGTCCATTAGGAGCAGCTCAAAACGCCACGGACTGGGGCACTTTTTACAACCAACCTCATCTTGCTTCGCCAACTGAGGAAGTCCTCCCAGAGTGGGAATGACTCCTGATTTCCTCAAGGAAAAAGAACAGCAGCATTTTGTGATGAGGACAGAAGGAGAACTCCTGAAAGTGCCCAGGAAGTGGGGTTTCTGGGGGCCTCGTGTATCCAACAGGGTAGCAGGGATTTGAGGGACCACAGCCATCTGCAGGAGCTCCTGCTCTTGATTAGTACCAAAGTCAGAGAGGTGCCACGATCATTTTGTGGCCCTGGTTTGTTCTGGACCGCTTATCAACTACTGTGGCACATTAAAAGGGGATATTTTAATGCTTAAAAACAGCAAAATGCCAGTGACAGGAACCCCCACCGAGGGAGCAAGCAGCAAGACCATTACCAACGCCTAAAAATCTAAGAGACTCTTCCCTGAATCTGTCTCCTCAAAACTTCAGTCCACTTGAGAAAACACAATCTCAGGAATACGGCATTTAAAGCTGTAAATACTCCAGGAAGCTGCCTCTGACAGGAGTGAATCCTACCCATGAGCAGAGTGAAGTGACAGCCCTACACAAACCCAGGATCCAGCTTCCCTTTTTTATTTTTATGGCCCACGTGAACTCTGCTGTAGTTTTCCCACTCGGGCAGCAGAAGACAGAGTGCTCTGCAGCACCGGGGCACTCACCCTGGACAGCTAAAGCTCTCCTGCCCGCACCTAATCTCTGACACTTCTCACTTACAAAGCCTCCGGGAGGCTGCGGTGCCGCGATTCCCTCCTGGTTTGAATTCATCCCTCACTCCCATCACTCTCCGTTTCACTGGGATCACCCAAGAAGAGCTCTTAGGAGGCAGGTAGCAAAAGGTCAGCCTCAACAACCGAGATCCCAGGGCCGCGATTTAGGGCTTTAATTCTCCCGTTACCACACCGACAGTTAGAAGGAGGAGAAAACTAAATCCTCAGCCCCGGCTTTAGTTCTTTTTTCAAAGGCTCCCAGCTCTTAAGTGCCACACACACACCTACGGCAGTTAGGGCACGGCCCTCGGAATGGTTTCGCTAATGGCAATCCATCAGCACCTAATTAGCCAAGGCCCAGCCAAGGGCTGCAGGGCCTTCTTTTCCACTCTTTTCAATATTCCCACTAAATCCTATGAGATTCCGTGCTGGCAGGGCCAGGATCCGTGCTCCCCCATCCGCAGCACAGCTCCCGACAGAGGGACCAGAGCAGCCCCACTCTTGGAGGCTTTTCCTTTTGTATTCCCATTGTACATCTAACTTATCACAGCACCCATCCCAGCAGATCCTGGTCCATGACCGAATGCAGGAATTACTGATAGGTATGACAAAAATGAAGTAAAGCCCCACATCATCACTATGGGTTTGCAAACAGGCAAAAAGAAAGAAGAAAAAAATAATTAAAATATTAGTGTAGCGTGAATCATCCCACAAGACAACTACGTGCGTGCATTGAGTTGTCCTCCAAGTAAACCCAGAGCAGGTTTTTTGGGATCAAAGCCTCCGTGGACATGGGCATGTTGCCCTCTATTGGCTGCTCACCGAGCGTTAGGCTAATTCCATCCCTTGGGAAAGCAAAGATCTGCAAGGAAGGGCACCCCTGGGATCTGCAGCCCCATTCCGAACCCCACCGCGCACGTGGTATTTAAAGAGGAAGAATAATCCCTCCTTCTTTATCCCCGCCAGCAAGGCTGCTGTGACAATTCTGATGTTGCTTTGCCTCGTTAAAAACTAAAATCCCTGTGTTTCCCAGTTTTGGCTTTGGATACAGATGTTGGCTATCAATCCTGGAGCCTTAGTGCAGATTCCCACCACGGGGGCCGCAGGATGGGCTTGGATTGCTAGCTGAAACCTCTTAGGGAAACCTGGAAAATAGAGCTTGTTGAACTGTGACAGCCTTTGGGTGGTGAATCCTGGCAGGAAAAAGAAAAAAACCTCTAAAATCCAACCCAAACCCTGCATCTTCTACGGGATGCAGAGAGGCACTGAGCATCCCCCAGCAGAGACGCAGGAGAGCACTTAAGGAAGCTGCAGGTGCAGGTGGCTCTGCCTTCCCGATGCGCCGAAGGAGCAACGCGGATCCCACTTTTTTTAAAGGGCAGCAACACGGGGGGAAAACCCTTGAAGGCACAGCCTAATCGGCTTACTCCCGGTGCCGGTCTCATGGAGCTTTTCAGCCCCCTCCCAGAGCGAAGCATCCTCTCGGAGAGGAGAGAGCCCGGTAGCCAGCGCTGCCTCCTGCAACACCACCAGTGTGTTATGCTAATGAAGCGCCTTTCATTCCTGGATCTCAAAGCACTTTTTAAATGTAATGAATTACGGTTTATGAGCTTATTCTTAAGCATGGCAAATTAAAATAAACAGAGAGGAAAAATTTTAAAGGGTTGGGTTTTTTGTTTTTTTTTTCTCTCCTGAACAATAAATCGACAAAGACTTAATTTTTTTTTTTGTCCTCCAGGGAATTAAATTATCCTTCTGTCCCTCATGCCAAAAAAAAAAGAAGAAAAAAAGTTGCTCAGACTTTTATCTTTCCTCATCACACTGTAATCACTTCTCTTCAGCCTCATTTCCCCCCCAGCTTTTTATTCAAAGAACTGAGGCAGCCTTTGCTCTGCCTTGAAATTTTATTTAAAATAAAAAAGAGGGGGGGAGAAGGAATGGATGAAGGGGAAAAAAAAAATCCCTTTTCCTGACTAATACTAATAATACAGGTCAAAATGTCAGTCTATCTACAATTAAATGGAAAACAAAAAAGGTTTTCCCTTTTTCCCATGGTACAATGGCGCTGGAATATAAATTACCGATGAAGATGAAATAATACTTCAAAGCACATGGGGAAAGGCAGCACAACGTTTACAAAGTATTTTCCACCGCAGGATGAAACATTGGAGACAACGGCAACCAATGGACTTCAGGGGGTGTGGGTGAATAGTCCAAAACTAGCATGGAGGAGGATTTTAGGTCCCTATAGTCTCTGACCCCACGATAGGCTTTGTTTAACAAGGGCAGCTGCAGTTATCAACAGATGTTTCAGCAATAAATAATTGGTATCATCCCAGAAAAGATCCATCTACCTGGGGAGAGGGCATAATGCCGGGAACACTGCCCCACCATTAGAGCCACATTAATCTCCCATCTAGCCAGGTCTCTCGGGGAGTTTGCTGCAGGTGTTTATCCCGGGAGGGAGCGCACAAACGCTCCAAAGCCAGAGAGCTGCGCTGCGATTGTAAAGGAGGTCAACCTCCGCCATAAATTTCTGTCTGAGGCCACACACACCAAAGAGAGAAAGAAAATAAATACCCGAGAGCAGCCACTCCCCGCCCTCCCCGGGGAAATGCAGGAGCCCTGCGACGTGGGGACGCTGGGGCTCCCACTTCCCAGCCCTGCAGTTGGCTTTGCTGAGCTTCTCTTTGCTCCACGCTGCTCAAAGGAATCAAAGTGGTTCCCAAAGAAAACCTGCTGGCCTCACCGAGGCAGGGCTCTCCGGGGCAGGTGAGATCTCCTGGCCACCTTGGAGTTAACAACAGGCAGGAATGGGACGGTGCTGGCTTCAGACGTGCACAACAGGAACAAAAAACCCCCACAAAATTCACAAACCTCATCTTTATTCCTGCCCTGGCAAAAGGATACTCCTTAGCCCAGATATTATATTTACCTTGGAAGAAAGGTGTCCTGTATTTGTCACGTGTCTGACATGCCTCTAGGAAGACCAGAAAAGCAAAAAGCAATCCACATTTCTTGCCACTTTCTGATCTTCAAGCTCAAACTCATCCCCTCGTGGGACGAGATCCCCAAGGACCTTTGGATTCTGCAACTCCTGACACAGCCATCTTTACTCACAGGGGAAATCACATTCAATCCTTGCCTTTCCTGCCTAGGTTTTAGCCAGATTTGGTCCTCAAATGGATTCTGTCACGTAATTTTATTGAAAAAAGAAGAGCAGGTGATGAATTGTGCGAGCCCTACCATAGTGAGTGATCCTCACGACCTATGTGCAGTGTGGAATTAAACAGAGCACAACATTCTTGTCAAATTCACAGGTTTTTAAAAAAAATATGTGAACATTTTAGTGTTATTATAATGACAGTTCTTCAGGGAAGAGGGAGGCATTGTCTTAGTGCAAACAGAACCAGAACTGCCCTGTGAAACACCCCCCCCGAGCACCTCAGCAGGACATTTTACACCACAGGTGTGCTGAACTTCATACCAGCAAGTCAGGGAGCCTGGCGCTGATCATATCTTGCAGGTTTGTTTTGTCTTCTGGGCCGAGGTCTTGTTTGTACTGCCACCTCTCCGGCACAAAGGGCCACTTCATTTCCTTCGCCTCCTCCAGAAGGCTCCTCAGGTCCTCAGGAAGCAGAGCTGAAAGGGTCAAGGAGCAGGTGAGGATGTGGCAGCAGGTTCAGCCGCAGCACTCCCGACCCCGATCTCTCAAATAGGCCTTCTCCCAGTTGCTCCCAGCCCTTGTGGGCAGCCTCGTGGGGAGGGAAGGGGAGCTGGCCCGCCATCCGTTCCCCTCGGCTGCACTGCCCTGCAGGTAAATGGGAGCCCCCAGCCATTAAAAAGGCTTTTAGCAGGAAGTCATGCCGGCTGGTGGCTGCCTGGGCGTGAAGAGCTGCCCCGAAAGAGGCAGGAGGAAACCTGTTCCCCTGTGTGAGGAGAGGACAACGGGGTCACCAGCACACAGGATCTGCCCCCTTGCTCAGGTGACAGCGGCAGAGCCATCCTGGAAAGCCACTTCCAAACCGGGAGATAAACCTGGACCACAGAAAGCCATCCTACAGAGATCTAAAGAGTTATAATTGATATTAAGCACAAGCTCTTGAGCAGTTTGTCCCTCCCTGCTCCCCCTCCCTAGTGGTCCTAAGCCACTCCACCAGCTTCGGTTGGATCTCCAACCTGACCCAACTAAGGATGCAACTGCTAGGAGCTCACAGCCAGAGATGTGGGCTTGGATCTGTCCCTTCCTTCCAGCCACAGCCCACGTTTCATTTTCCTTGCAACAGGGGTGACGTGGACGTGCTGTGCCGGGCTAACCACTCGGCTGGGCAGCCTCTCTGGCCAATAAAAGTGGATTAACAAGGATTATTGACCAGATGGGGTTAATGGTGATCATCAGCTGCAGATCTGGCCCCTTCTGGCCATTAATCCCCCGAAAAAACCCTGCTCAGAGACCATCATTGCTTTAACGCAATAAATGCATGACTACGTAATTTTTAATCAATCCTTTTTGCAGGGACTGTAGAAAATGAACTTCACGGAAAGGATATCACATGCTCATATCGCAGCACATTCACCGATATGGTTTTCCTAAGCAGAAACAGGAAGTTGGATATTTAGGGCCCTCTTCCAAAAAGCCAAGTTTACAAGGTTACCGCTTTTTCCAGCCCACGTTTTCTCACTTGTTGCTGTCCCAAGGAAACGTGGGGTTTGGAAATCTTCCTGTTACACATCCTGGCCCAGTTTTCTTATCCTCCTGAAGCGGTGCCTGAAGGGGCTTAGCCCTCCATGCCCTGGCAAGGTGGCCAAGTGCCAGAGCTGATGGGGAGAGGAGGCTGTGCTCCCACCCTCCTCACACTTCTCGCTGGAAAATCAGTGCAGGAGCGGGGATACCCACCTCATCACAGGGATAACCATCTCATTGCAAGGAACACAAAATTATGGACAGAAGGACTTATCTCCCATGCAGAAAGGAGAAGGCTGAACTTCCTAAGTCTTTTCCTAAGGAAGATCCAGCTCCAAGGATAAGAGTTTACCCTTGTAACAGAGAGCTGTTCTCACCACTGGCAATATAAACTCATTAATTAACGAAGGTTGAACGGGCACGGAAGTGGACTGGAATGATTTCTAGCCTAAAAAAGAAATAAAGAAATCCAGACCCACCCAACAGCCATTCTGCCCCATAAAGTGAGATAAGGATGCGCTCCTCCTCTCCCCTCTCCCCACCAATTCCATGGATTTGGCTTCCAGTCCTTCCTGCACCAGGTCTGAGAAAGCCGGGGGGAACAAAGGCAGCCCCGGGAGGAGAGGGGGGCAAGGAAACTCCCTCGGCCTCTGCGCTGGGAGGGTCCCCCCGAAGCCGAGAGCCGCCGACCTGCGGGGCCCTGCCTTCCCCGGGCAGAGAGCCCCAGCAGTTATTAATGTCGCTGTCACCACCCCGCTGCTGGGTATTTTTCTTTCAGCTGATGGGAACACGGCGCTCGGAAAAGCCCGAGCAGCACTTCAGGCTCTGATCGCCCATTTCCTGAAGCAGTTTACCTGAAGGACCGTGTCTAATCGAGTGATTATAAGGGCACTGATTTACCTTATCTGGAACTAAACTGATTATTTCTCATACTTTGTGGTATTTAATAGGAGAAAAGGAGGGAGGAGGATGAGGGGGAAAAAAGCGCTACCTGATTAGGAGTTCAAGAGCCTATTCTGCGGAGCCACAATAAAACTTAAAAGAATTTGCGACGAGGAAACAAAGTACCCTTTGTTGGGAACAAAAGGAGAGGAGAGAAAAATCTTCCAGTATCCATAACAGAAACCTACACGCCACCCTCCAGCGCAAACAGACTTAGGTGCTTCAGAAAAAAAGGCAGCTGACCTCCCAGCAAGAACAAGGATGGTCGGAAAAACATATTCTCAACGGCTCCGCGCCCCGGGACAAACAAAGGGTTTTAAGGATCACATTAACGCTACGGCCGAGCCACTCAAGCAAGGCAAAACTAAACATTATTAACACCGGACTGGAAAACGGGCCGTGCCGCAGATGTGTCACGCGATGGAAATCCTTAATTCCGCCGGAATTAAGAAATAATAAATTCTCCTTTCGCGGCAACACAGCGAGGCCAAAATAGCTGCTGGTTTCCAGCAGGTAACGCCAGCACTAAAACAAACGAGGAATCCTTTTATTACAGCTCTCGCTGAACGCTGCTTCCTTTCCCGGTTATTTATTCCAGCCTTTAGCCAGCATGGATTTTCCTTTCAAGAGGGATATTGCAAGGGTTTTTCTTTTTTTTTTTTTTTTTTTTTTTCTCTTAGACACCACTTATAGAGGTCACACACGTTTTACAAGATAAAGATTCGGGCAATGAGGTCTTTAATATATGAGGAGAAGCTGACAAACAGAGAGGGCCCTCCCCCAGTTCCTATGAAAGGAGAGGAAATATGTGCCCTTATTCAGAAGTTGCATCCTTTTTTTTCCCCCTTTCTCCTTTTTTTTTTTAATAACTGAAATTTATGTGCATCAGCAAACTTTTGGGCATTGTTCTTCCCAAACTAAACTGTTCCTTACAGCCTCATGTGTACTGAAGCCTAAAATTAGAACTGACAGCAATTCACTGCAACAAAGTGGACTTCTTTCCCTGCCTGCCTGCAGCCCGCATCCCATTCACGGCCTCGAAATCCAGGCACCTCTTGACACTCATCTGCCCGGAGAAGAAAAATAGGGCAGGGCTGAGGGCCGGCGGAGCGCTGCCGCCTCTCCTGGGGAGAGCTCACCTTGGCACCGCCGGTATTCCCGCTCCTCTGCCTCGCCCGGGCCGGCCTTTGCCGCCAGGAGCGTGGCCAGGGCTCGCTCGCACTCGTGCAGCAGCACGGCCACGGCGCTTTGGTTATTCATGAGCGCTGATCCCTCTCGGCTGTGAATCGGGTGTCCCCGGGTGCACGGTGATCAATTACTTAGCAGAAGACACGGGGTCCAAATGAAAAGGATCCCTTCAAGGCTGAGGTACCTGGCAAACAAAGGAGGGGGAAAATGATTAACTAAAGGATCATCAATTATCTGAAAGGCTCAAGCAGGGGGAAATAATAGGGGAAATACATGAAAATACATGACAGCCTCGGAGGACTTTATTAGAGGAGTGTGTGAAATCACGGCAGGGTCCTGGTGACAGCGTGTGAGGGGAACATCTCCGAGGTGCCAGGGAGACAGGACAGGCTCCTCAAAGGAGCCGTGATATCCCGAGCAGGGAAGTGACGGTCGGGGCCGTGCCGAAGCCCTTTGCACCTGGGAGGCTCGGGCTGTCGCACACAGTTAGCCAGGATTGAATGGCAGAGTGGAGGATGCTGTGTGCATTTCCCAGACCGTGGAGACCCTCTCTTTTACCCTGGGATGCCATCCTGCGTGTGAATGTTCTCCATGTGTGTCCTACTGCAAGTCCTCTAAGTGTTTAGGACATTTTTCCATTTTCCATTTTGCCAGTGGTGATGCAGGAAGCCCCCACCACTTCCATGACAGGCATCTGGCTCAGCACCTGCCAGAACACTTGGGCAGCTTTTAAAAATTAAGCACAAAATAAATATTTTGGGTTTTTTTTCCTCCCCACCAATTGGATGATGGTTTCACTCAGAAAACTGTTCCTGCAGTTTGAAGCAATGCAGTCAGTGAAAACACATCTAAAATTGGGGAAACACTACGGCTTTGAAGGAGGGAGTGCAAAGGAACACACACACAGGCTCGGTTTGCTCTGCTGACTGGAAACCACTCACATTTTAGCAGCTACGTTTCCAGGCAGTTTTTTCCCCCCTTTCTGCCGTGGCTCTGGGATCACTGGATCCTGGAGCTGGTGGCAGATAGGCTGTGCTCTCAACGGCAGCGAGCAGGAGCAAGCTGCCAGACTGAAAAGCAGAGGGCAAAAGAGACGCACTCATGCGAAAGCAGAGAGGATCAGAGAGCCTGCCGTGGAAGGGCAGGTGGAGCAGGGCAAAAGATGGGATTCATCAGCAAAGAGCCCGCAGGCACGAGCTACTCAGTGGGGCTCTGACTGACTCTGCAGACAAATGTCACAGAAAGGAGAAATTTAAAAAGTAGCTGTGAAAGGGAGACTGAGGGAAGGAGCACACAAGCACATAAGAGCAGCTGGGGAGAAAGTAAGAGATCAGCCAGAGGCAGAGCCATGGATAAAAGCAGAAGGAAAACCTCGAAAGTGTTCTCCATCTTTTTAGCCCCAAGTAAGAGCCACCAGGGCCACCCTCCGCAGGGTTTGAGCCAGGTGAGCATAGCTGGGTGCTGGGATCACATCCCTGTGGATGCACCAGGTGCACAGGGCCCATTTAGGGGCTCCCATCAGGAGGAAAATGAAATGGAGCCAGGGAAAGGGCTGGGGACACAGCTACAGCATGGTCCAAAGTTCATCCAGGAGCTGGGGCTGAACTACCTGTCACGGACAAAGGTGAGCCTGAAAAAAAGGACACAACAACAGGATTTGCTCCTGGCGCAAGGTGCAAATCCACATTCTCATTCACAAAGGTCCCCTCTCCCTGCAGACCTGCCAGGCACAGACCTCGGAGCCCAGGGACAACAGCCAGAAAGCAGAGTCCTCTGCTCCACCCCGCCAGGTCTGGACAAGCTGATCCAGCTGCTGGGTATCCTTCAGGGAAAAGCAAAGCATAGTTACACTAACACACCTATGCCAGCCTTGCGTGCTCTGTTAACTGCGCTGACATCTGCTAATTGATTTCTCTGATTACCCAGCCCTGTGGGAAGGAGTGTGTGGCCGTCCCAGGAGTACCTCCCAGGTTGGGATGAAGCTTCCGTGCCATCTGGCCTGGGCTCCGTTCCTTTGTGTAATTGATTTCTCAAAAATCTCATTTTCTACGGAGCCCACTCGAGTGGCTACCAAGCACACACACACACCTGCCTCGGATCCGCTGTGGACAGCAGTCCTGGGAACTGGGAAGTGGGAACTGCTTCAGGAGTGTGCTGCAGCCCAGAGCCCCAGATGAGAGTTTTAAGCCCAGCCCAGGCAGTGCTGCAGCCTGGCTCTTGCTGGGTCTGTCCTGCAGGCAGGAGGGCCCCGTGGCTTTGAGCTACACAAGCTGCCACTCTCACAAAGAGCTGCTGGGGCTTAGCAGGGAAGCTCAAATTAGTGTGGAAGTGCAGCACTTGGCTTCCTTGGACTGGGAGGATTTAACTCACCGGGAAACTGCCAGGTCCCTAGCAGTGATCTATGAATGTCAGCAAGCGAGGGATTTTTCTTCAAGTACATTTTTCCGAAGGACTGAATAAACAGCAAGGACAAGGAGCAATAAAATAATGATTTACAACAGCAGCAGCAACACCAAAGTGCTGGAAGCACAGAGAAAAGTGCAATAAACTGTACATTAGTACTCAGAAGGTAGAGAGGCTCTTGAGACCCATCGCTGGGGACAATGACTCGCATCATAAAATCAGCTTAAAACGCACCAAAGAGCTTTAAACCACATCAGCATCCTTTACACAGATGCCACTTTGTAAGTTGTGTTTTGTGACAGCTGTGGCGTTGAGTGACAGCTGGGAGGGGGAAATAACCAGGCACGCAGCTTTCCTGGGGAAACACAGGCGCTGAGCCTAAAGCCCGAGAGCAGAACACCAAAAACTTCTGGAGGCCTTTAGAACCCTCTCAATGGTCACTAATCAGCTTTCTGAAAGTTCCCTTAAATCCTGACAAGTGGTACTTTAAAGGAGGTGGTTTTGAAGTGGTAAAAACTGCAGCTTGAGATGCTGCAAAACTGCCCGGGCAAAAATGTTTCCTAAGGATGCACTTAAAAATGCTCTTTGAAAACACATGATAAAAACAATTCTGCATCAGATTGAGGATTTAAGCATTCCTTGGTGACTCCTTTACTCCAGTTTTGGGCAAACCCAGCTTTTAAATTCTTGATGTAATTGTTAGACACTTTAAAACAGAAATTATGAGGAAAAAAAGAATTCTGTGCCGTTTCTGGTTGGAGCCTGGATTAAAATAACTCCTCGCATCAAATATGATGAAAAAAAATATTACAAAGGTCTCAGGGGGATGAGAAAATAGATTTCTGTGTTTGCCCTCTAATTGGAGCTGGGGTTCAGAACAAGAGGGATGGAGGGAAGAATTGGGTGGGCTACAGAGAAATGATCTCTTTAATAAGAAATGGGCCATACTGTGACATTTCAGAGCCCTTGGGCTAGAAGACCAAAAGATCTGTCAAGAGAAAGGAATTTTAAGTTCTGCCACGGATGGAAGGAAGCCTGGGAGTCAATCTAGCCGGTTTAAGACTGCAATTAGCTTTGGAGGCTTTAAGGAAAAGAAGATGTAATTGCTGCATTCAAACTTCAAATGCAGCAAGGATAACAAGCGCTGGTTTCTCGGACAACACCATTTGGGAAATTTTCCACAGCATTATGGTCCTGAAACACAAATTAGAGATCGCCAGACCTTTTCTCTCTGAAAATATATTATCCTAATTTTCATCTTATTCAGGGTACCCTCCAGTTCCACGGAGACTAATGAAGAGGAAGCAAAGACCTGATGAGTTCCATGTGGAGACTACATTTATGGATTAATCCCAACAGGGAGCAAATAAACCTTATTCCCAGAGCTCTCGGTTGGGACTCAACACAATCAATCGGGGAATGGGTAGTTATTTATGACCGAGGCTGTTTTGACTTTCAAATAAACATTTTAATTATTTTAAGTGTTACGCTGGAACTTGGGATGTGAGCCCTGTTTTCATCGCGGTGCCTTGCTCTCCTGCCTCCTAATCCCAAACCACTCCGGTCATTATGACACCGTGCAAACGATACTGATTTGCACGCCTGAAACATCTGAAAGGTAAAATCCCTGGACCTGGCAAACTAGGGAAGAGCAAGGAGGAAACGGGAGGAGGATCCCTCTAAGTGGAGCCAGCATAAATGAAAGGAACACCCTCAGACTCCACTGACAGCAGAGGTGCCCAACTCTGAAACCCTTTTGTAATCAAGTTGGCACATCCCGATCCATCTTTGTATCCTGCTTTTCTCTGCCTGATCCAACAAGCCATTTTAATAACCAAAGTGCTCGGGAGTGTTTCTTTTCTAACAGCTCATTTTCAATTCAAGTACCTGCACCACTTGCTCTGCTAGCTTTTCCCTCCAGCCTAATTTGGTGCACTGTGGCCCTTCCACTTGGGGCTTCCCTGGGGTTAATGAAGCCACACTCGTTTTTAGGGAAGCTCTTTAGGCTGCTAGGGTCTCTTGCTAAATAAAGACAAGGGGTGAAATCACAGCACAGAGGCAGGGCTGGGTCTCGTGTAGCTGTTGGAGTTTCACCTTCACTCCATATTATGGTATTTTACCTCTGAAAAAACTGCAGGAGACTGTCCTTGGAAGAGCAATGGAATATTTGGGCTGGGGTTTTCACCTGCAGCAGGTAAGAGGGAGCATGCACATCACACAGCACCCTTGGCTGCTCTCCCTCCCGTGGATTTGCGCACAAGCCTCCTGGAGTCCTTCCCGCCACTCCTGATAAAAATAACGGGCTCAGCTTTATTTTTGCATTTGGCAGCTTGAGGGATTAAAAAATAAAGCAAAAAAAAGAAACCCCACAAAAACCCCCCAACATGCTCTTGATAACTTAGCAAAGGTTTCAAATAAATGAGTTAATATCCTCTCCCACAGAAGGCAAACTCAGTTTCCCCAAATATTTCAGTGCACACATGCTTGTGTTTTCCTAGAGCATTTAAAAAAGATGGTTTTTTAAAAAAATAAAAAGATTTGCTAGGGGCTTTATTTAGTTAGTTAGTTAGGTAGTTTACTTCTCTGGCTTAAAGATTAGGCGTTTTCTTTTGGTAAAGCTGGCTGTCCCAACTGGCTGTATTAAAATAAGGAAGAATCTCAATCAAAAAGCCTCTCCTAAGGCAAGCTTTCTTGTTAATATGCACCAACATGAAAGGGTTTCTTTTCATCCTATACAACTACAGTGTGTGTAAATTGCAGGGGGCTCATTGGCATAAATCTTGGCTGTGACCTCTGAGGTAAACTGGATTTACATTACTTTCTGACAAGAATTAAATGAAGGCCTTGGGGATATATGAACAGCCTTCTAGACTGCAACAGATGGGCATGAATGTGCTCCCTAGGCAAACTATCAGTGACATCTGTGTCCTCCAAATTCTGGTGGTCTCAGCCAATTAGCAGGCAAAAGGGAAGAAAAAAAAAAAAAAGAAGCCGGCCCCTGCACAGCTTCCCCAGCCAGAGCCGAAGCAGAAGTGCTTCTGTTTGGAAATGGGATCAAGGACAGCCTCCAGCAGCAAGGAGGTGCTTTGCCCGCTGCCGTAGTGCCGAGGTAACGCTGCAGGAGAAGCTGAAGTAATTAGGGAGCAGAGATATTAATATTAATACAGGACAAATCCCAGCCCCTCCTAAGCCTGCGTGGGGCTAGGATAATGGGCTGCCATCGCGGATTTACACTGCTGCAGCCAAGGATGGAGTTTTGTGGATCCTAAAAAGCAGAGGAGGGGTGAAAGTGAAGCCTGACACAGCTAAGGCAGGAAAAGCCCAGCTCTTGATCCGTATTCAAACCCCCACCACGTCCCCCTCGCCCTGCAGAAGTAGCCAAAACTAAAAGGGACCCATAAGGATTCCCAAATCCATCTCCAAGCATCCCTCCTCGGCTGGATGGGGTCTGGGAAGCAAAATACTCAATGGTCACTGCACCTGCCTGCTCCAAAGCTCGGGGCTTTGTGGAAGCGCATTTCAGCTGCAAACACCCAGGGGGAAAAAGCTTTCCTAGCTCTGTTTGTCGGAATGAGGTTTGGGTTTGGGAGGTTTGGGATCTCTCGGTGCAGCACAGAACAGAGCCAAAGCCACACAGCAACTGCTCAGCACACGGAGCTGGCCAAAGGGGCGTCAGGGAGTCAAAATCCATCTCCAGGCTACACCAGAGCCACGGTTTTAGGCCAGTTGTACCAGAGGAGTGACCCAGACCAACACAAAATGTGAAGCCTGTTCTCTGTCTCCCAGTTTTTAATGGAGCTGCCATGGCAGGAGCAGGCAGGACCTCTGGCTAAAAGCAGAGTATGGAACAAAAGCACCTGTTGTTTTGCCCTGGTCATGACTTTTCAGAGAGGCCACTTGGGTGCTTTCCCCTCACCACTGCTATCCCAAGTACTACTAGGGGATCAGGGGAAAAAAAAAAAGGGAATAATTGAGGGGCAGATCAATAAATTAAAAAGTTCTAAAAAAAAAAAGAAAAAAAAGGCATAATGAATTTGGTACAGCACATATTTTTAGATCAAAGATGCCTTTGAAGTGACAAACCCTTAATCCATAAACTACTGAAGCACTTCCTTTCTCTCCCAAACTACTTGTTGTCAAATAAAATGGAAGTTAAGGAAATTATCTTTATCTGAAAATGGCCAAAAGAAGCCATCACCTAATGACAGCCTTGTCAAAATGACAATTGGGGAAATTGTTAGGAAGGGGAGGCCTGACGACTGGAGGAATAAGCTGGCTGTTTGCTCTAATCTGGTCAGGCAGGCCCCACACAATTCCAGTCAGCTTGCTGTGTGAAACAGCTAAGTCTTTGTCAGTGCAGGCAGGGGCTGGAAAGACTTCTCTTTCATGAATATGTATCACCACCCTCCACATCTACAGAAAAAAAAACAAACCCCAAACC
>VYZT01040138.1:0-13849 GCA_013400735.1 Pomatostomus ruficeps
AATAAATAAATAATAAATAAATAGAGCCCTATTGCCCCACTCTGTTTTAAAAGTCCAATGATATAATTTTATCTGTTGACTTAAAAGAATATTGATAAAGCTTAACTCATACTAAGAATACCAACCCAAGATGTATGACTCTTGAAAAAAACAATGCTTAAAATAAGATTCCATCATTTGTTTATCTGTATTGCTGTTGGAATATTTTTGCAACATGACAGCTTTTAAAACTCCTTTTTCCTGCCTTTCTCAGTTTAATTACTACATTTTTGTCAAACTGAGAAAATTCAAGCACTTAAATTCTAATCTAATCTATCATCATTTGCAGTATTTCTTGATTTATTTGTAGTGATGTCATTTTGCATTTGATTTCAGGAAGTTCTTAAGATATTTTTGAAAGATATCAGAAATATATTTATATTAGAAAACTATAATATAAAAACTAGTCATACTTTTATCTAATTTTAACTGAAGGACAAGCAAAAGTAGGTCTATAGCATAAATTCATTATAACTAAAGAGAAGCAATGAGGAAAAGAGTGCCTTCATAATTTTCAGTAAAGCACTTGGGATGTTTACACATTAGAATCTGTTTAGTCAACTAAAATCCTGGCAGTTAGTAGTGATAAAATGAATAAGGACCTGGATGAAAGGGAGATGATATGGGTTCAATGAATTGGGAAAATTCCACTTTTAGAAGGAGTTATTATTGAAGCTCTCCAAAAACCGCCTGGGAAACTTATTTAAAGATTGGAATTGGAGAACCTTAAAGCCTGGCACAGTAAAAGTGATATGAAAATTAATGTTACAAAGTACAAGTTCTTATACTTGAGTAGTAGTAAGAAATTATACTTTAGGCTGAGAAGTAATCAACTGGGAAAAGCAGAGCAGAAGAAAGTTGTGTGGACCTGTCATTTACAGGGCAACTGTGAGGAACCAGATGAGATCTGTGTGAAAATGGCAATTGCATTCTACAGACATATGGACCAAAGTCTTTCAGGAAAATATATGGATTAGTTCATTTATTCCACTTCATTAATCCTAAATATTGTGTAACCTTTTCTTGCATGTGTTTTCAAGAGGGATAAATTAAAGCTGGATCAAATGCAGTGATAACTTCAATAGCAAAAACAAGGTGGGAGGAGCCAGAAGAACTTGGCTAAGAACCGTGAAGCAGGATGAAGGGTAGGGGAGTTTGCAGAATGGCGTCAGCAGCCAGGGAATTTATCAAACCCTTTCAACCGTTTAACACACATTCCTCAACCAGTGCAGGAATATCTTATATTTAAATGATTAGTTTTGATTTGGTTTGCTTGTTTGGGGTTTGTTGGTTGGTTGGTTTTTGTTTTGCTTTGTTGTGTAAAATCTTTGATATCTTTGATATTTTTGAACCTCTGCAGTAAGAGTACCTTTTTTCTGGTCAGTGTTAAAGTTCTAAAATGTCTTCCCGACAGTTAATATTTATTCTGCTTTCATTCCTTTTGTCCTGTTTTATAATAGCTTTATTTTATTTCCAGCCAGATATTTTCACACAGTTGTCTGCTGTCTTCATCTCCTAACTATACTTCTGGCTTTTGTTTAAATGTTTGAGTTGTTTTAGTTTGGGTTTTTTTGTTTCTCCCCTTTATCTGAAAGGGTGTATCCAGTTACTTTTATAATTAAGAACCAGGGATGCGTGTCCAATGGATATTGCATCTGGAGGAGTCACAAACACACTCATTTATATGGTACACCATGGTAAAGGATCCATGGTTTTAAAAACAGTAAGGTACAAAAGGTAGTCTCTGCTGGCTACTTATAATATTTCTGCTCTGTAACCAACAATACCCACATTCACTTTTTGGCTTGGGGATGGTGTCAGTAAACAGAATTCATTTTGTTTCCAGTTCTTCTAAGCCTTTACTCTGCTTTTTCATTTAACGCTAAATAAACAAAATGTGTGTGACTAAGCTTCAAACAATTATTATTGATCTACAAAGGCAACATGGAGGGAAAGCTAGGAGTCATCCTAGTCAGGAGTATCTCTTAGTGACATGACATCAGTATCTGTCAAAGAAGTATTTGCTTTCAGAACCAGGTTTATTTCTTTCAAGGAGAAAAAAAAAGAGATGGTAAATGCATAATTTAATTCCTGGGCCTAAGTTTTATATTTCCAAAGGAATGCCATAGTGCCTGGACTCTGAGACAAGTGCTATTCTGTGCACCTGACAGATTTTTGCACACACCACGCCCTCCACCCCCAGCAGCGTTTACCTCTTTCACTGTGTCTGCAGACAGTTAATGGACAGGAATTTTCAGGGAGTTACCTGCCAAAGATTCTGCACCACATACTGCTCTTTAAGCTTGGGGCTTTTTGGGTTGGGTGGTAACTTTCTTCCCCTCAATAAGGAGAAAATATATGCAATAGTTTTCTCTCAAGAAAATAAGAAAAGCTATAATGTAACTTATATACCTTTTTTCCTAATAAATAATAATATAAATATACATAATTGTATAATACATGAAGGTTTTCACATAGATGAAAGTTAAGTATTTTGCAGGAAAGCAGGGGTTGTAGTGCATTTATTAGAATAGTATTTTTTTCATAGCTTTTAAGAAATATGTAACATCAGTGCATTAACTAACTCCAGGTAATACAACTGTTTCTTCATATTTTGAAATTTTTCATTTGGCCCTTTTGTTACAATATAGTTATGAGATAAAAATTGCAAATTGCATATCAATATATTGTATTGAAGACTGAAACTTTTTAAAGAAATTCTTTGGGAGTTTCTCTGGCAAAATTAGTGTTATCATCCTATACTATTATTACTGATTTTGTTATTATTATCATCCTTAATTATTATTTATGATAAGGTTATCATTACTATTAAAACCAAGGCAGTTTAAAAAAAAGCACTTGAAATCTTGGTGTCAACAAAATGATCGTGTCTCAGTTTTGATTTCTGAATATCATCTTTGCTCATGTAGGAATTGTTTTCTATTGGATAGGTCCTCTCTTTTCTAGCGTCGTCCTCTAACTAAAAATTATAAACATCTGTAACAGTGCCTGGCCTTGTTTATGTAGGCATCCATAGTAATACTGAAGTTAATTGAAAAAAGTCTTTGAAATCTTGGAGAATTTAAATAGCCTGTGTCAGTTTATCATGTGAAGGTTACCAGTTTTCATAGACAGCCCTATAAACACCAGCTGGTTTCATGATCCCTCCTTCACGCCTTTCCTAAATTGAATAGTGACTTTGAAAAATACAGATAATATAAATTTATAAATGAAATATCAAAATACTTATCTCACTTTTGAGATCTTTGCATAGTGAGCTCTGTAAAGAAGCAAAATATGTGTACTATCAGTTGGCTGCCAGGAGTTTTGAATCATTCAGTAGCCATGCAGTTGTGTCTCAGTAAGTCTGCAAGGTAGTGTCACTGAAGAACCATCTCCTGTAACATGGAAAATGAAGTGCTTCTGAGGATGCAGTAGATTTTAAAAAGTACATTAAACAGCAGAAGAGTCAATTTAATTGGTACGTTTCCTTTTCCTTAGTGTGAGGCACTGTGTCGGGTAATGCATCTTGTTAAAACAGGCCAGTCTCATTTGGGTGTGTCTGGTAGACACTATCACTCATGTTTTGAGTCATAGAGCACATTCTCTCTGAAAGAGGAAAGAATCAGGGGGGCTCTCTTTGGAACCAAGTATAAAATCTTTACTTTTAATAATATTTTTAAAAAAATACTTTTATTATTGAATAGCTAAGCTTACTTTCCTGAGGATACTAACATGCTTTCCTAATGCTTGTGCTTTGGAGGGAGGGTGGAAGCACAGCAAGGGGAGAAGTGTTAATTATAAAGTATTGCTTTTAGGAGGCTAAAAGAAACCTATAGAAGATCTTAGCTTCCTTACAGATTCCTTCTTTCCTAGAATGAAAGAGTTAATGTGTCTCTTACATGAAACTATTTTCATAATTAAAAGAGAATAGATATATGATGCCTTTTGTAGTTTACTTGAAGAATGAAAGATAAAAAGAATAGAGATCTTTCATGCTCTAGCAGCTGAGTGGAAAAAAATGTTATTTGGATGATCTTCAATTCCTATATAATTCTTTTGTCTAATATGACAAAATCCTTACAAATATAGAATTTTAATAGGTTATGTTTAGTCAGACTCACCACAAGTGAAAAGCTAACTCTCAGCTGTTCAGCGTGTCACTTAAGACAATTACATCAGAGGGAAGAGTATGCAGTGTCATCAGTTTCATCAGTTTGATGTGTATCACTCCTTTTTTATGCAAGGGTCCAAATGAGTTCTGGGACATAGAAGTGAATTGGCCTTCTGTTAATATTGGAGCTATTTATTACATAGATGAACAGAGAAAAATTCAGCATCTGGACTCCTATCATAAATGTCTAAAGTTTTTTAAGAATTTTAAACATTGACTGATGATGAACAGTTAGCCTGAAAAAAATACAATAAAGGTTCTGACTAGTCCACTGCACTTGCCTTAACTGTGAGATAACTTCTGGTGTCTGACTTTGGATGCACAGTCATGTGTATTGCAGTCTTACTTCTGGAATTCACTTTCATGTTAAATGCTGCTTCTTACAGGCTGATACTTGTCAGTCAATTTAATGTAAATATCATGCTGACCTTTATATGGAATACTCTGAATTTACAGGGGGTTTTGAACATTCTTTTTGCTTTTGTTCCAGTTAAAATACTTAAATTACCAGTAGACAAAAAGTTCATGCTAATTAAGCTCATGAAACTGCCTACTGATTGATCTTACAAACAATGTGTTTTTTGCAGATGTAGTTCAGCTGAGTCTGCCGGAAGATCAAAAAATAAGCACCACTGCAGCAACAGTGGGACAGAGTGCTGTCTTAAGCTGTGCCATCCAGGGAACCCTAAGACCTCCCATCATCTGGAAGAGGAACAATGTCATTCTGAACAGCTTAGATTTGGAAGATATCAGTGTAAGTAACAGAAAGTTCTATTTAACAGCTTTTTATCAAAACCTCTCATAAATAATAGAAAAGTGATGCATAATAAGCTGCATATTCCTGATGTTTCAAAGAAAAGAAATGGAAATGATATGCGACAAACTCTGATTCTATTTGTTGTGTATTTGAACCCCTGTTAAATATAGAGAAAATATATTTCACAGACCAATCATTTAAAAAATAAATATAGCAATAAAAGCATATGGGGACTAAATTGCAGCCCAAAATACAGTCAGCATTATACATTCAGGATTGTACAGCCTCCAAATATTTAAAAGAAAAGAGATATCTGTGACATGAACATTTTAAGAAATGCATACTCACATAGTACAAACGGATCATAATAATAACCTTCTTTTATAATAATTCAATAGTAACATAATTTTTTCCAAAATAAGTATTTAATAAAAAAATTAGTTGTTTTGCCCTTTCCTCCAAATATTCAGAAGTGTATATGGTACCTCTCAAAGAATGAAAAACAGAATATTAGTATAATTTATAAATCTTTTTTTCAGGAAGGCAAGTGTTTGCCACCTAACATTGCCATGACCTAAAAATACAAAGGAGAATAGAAAATTAGGATTAGAATTATATCTTCTGGCAAAACTAAAAATAGGCTTTCATCTGTATTTTGTATGCTTCTGGGGATGCTTTCTTTGTTTTGGCCATTTTATGTTAGCAAAGTTCTAAATGTGGACAAATTGTTACATTGGGAGTTTTGCTGTCTGTCTAGCCTAAGTGAGTCTGAAATCACCTGAACTGTTATGTGTGTGGAATACAATCAAATATCTAGTTTGTCTATTTTTATTTCTTTTTTTAATGGATGTTTTGTTTTTAAGGTGGAAGTTGTTTCCACACATCATCTCTCTTTTACTTCTGCTTTTGTTAGTTCTGTTAGTTAACTGAGCTTCATCACAGTGGTGCTTTGTAAAATAAGGGATAATTTCAAAGCTCAAAAGCTCGTCTTGCTTGAGTGATGGCATTAAGTCACTTGAGAGGCTTAGGATAAACCCAACATCATCTGAAAAGTTCTCTGTTAAATAATAATTGCTTTTGTTAGTTTGATATTAATCATATGACTGACATTGAAAAGTGTCTTGCCCATATTCACAAGATCCTGTCTGCAATATTTGTTACCTTTCTGTAAATATTCATGATGTTCAAAACTATTATTTGAAGTTCTTACTAATCAATTCTAAGTGCAATAGCTGGCATGAGCTGTAGATGGAAACAGGAAGATGCATCTGTACACACAGAAATAAAAGGGAAATGGTGAATGGAAATAATGAAGCTAACAGCTTCAGACTGAAAGGTTCAGTTGGCCTTTTTTGTGGACATGAAAAGAACAAGTGTTTTCTAAGCTTGATACATACATTTTTGAGTATGAAAAGAAGTCAAACAAAAACCAAAACAACAAAAACCAAGCAGAGAAAGTTTTTATGCTGGGTGCAGTTGCCCAGGAACTGGCTGCAGGGCCCAAAGGTGCGGCCTTTCAGGGAAAAGGACAGGGGGTGCCCTGTGCTGTGTGCAGCCAGTTCCAATGGACCAACGGCAGGGCAGCCGTGCAGACACACTTTTGGCACCTCTGAAAGAACATTCAGAAAAGGGCATAAAAAAAACAGGGCAGGGGAGAGAGAAGAGATTTAGAGAATAAAAAATAGCAAGAAACAGCAGAGGTAAGTCTAAGACTAGAGGAACAGAAGGTACTCCTTGGTGAAGCAGATACCCAAAACATCCACATTGGAGCAGGTTTATCTTGAAGGATTTGACCAGTTGCCTGACCAGTCTGGTGATCTTCTAGGATCCAGTGATGGCAGTTGTTGACAAGGGAAGTTCAATAGGTGTTACCTATCTACACTTCTGCAAGGTCTTCAATATGGTCCTACTCATCATCCTTATTTCTAAATTGGAAAGATATGGATGCATGCATGCATGCAGCCAGAGGTTATGGTCAACAACTCTGTGTCATTGTGTCTAAGTGGAAGCCAGTGACAAGAGGTGTCTCTCAGGGATCTGTCTTGGTAGTGATGCTCTGCAACATCTCTATCACTGACTCAGACAGTGAGATTGTGTGCACCCTCAGTAAGTTTGCAGATGACATGAAGCTGAGTGGTGCATTTGACACATCTGAAAGATAGGGTGCCATCCAGGGGGACCTGGACAATCTGAGAAGTGGATGCAGAGGAACCTCATGAGGTTCAACCAGTCCAAGGGGCTGCACCTGGGTCAGGGAAATCCCAGATATGAGTACAGACTTGGAGAAGTCATTGAGAGCAGACAAGAAAGACTTGACGATTCCGTGGATGAGAGCTGGACACGAGCCAACAGTGTGTGCTTGCAGTCCAGAAGGCCAACTGCATCCTGGGCTGCATCAAAAGAGGACTGGCCAGCAGGTCGAGGGAGGCAATTCTCTGAATTTCTAAATTTACCAAGATCAAGGCTGTTTTGCCCACCATGGTAATTATTAAGCATTCTCCCAGTGTTTATCTGAATCCATGATCTTTCTCATTCACTTTCCTCTTATTTCCTGCCCCCGTCCTGCTGTGGGGAGTGGAGGAGGAATGAGTGAGAGAACAGCTGGATAGGAGCTTAGCTACTAGCCAGAGCACTTGTCTGAAGTACTTATCACACCTAGAAGAAAGTTGAGTGTGGAATTTTGAAAACTCATGAGATGCCCACTTTGAAGTGAGATTGAAGTGGTGATCAGACATACAAAGAAAAGTTGAAATTGCTAGAATTGGGCAGATTAATTTATATTTAAAAGGAGAAGAGGAACGTGTGACAGTGTACTGGGTTAGCAACCTGCAAACATTAAAGAAAAGGTCTGCAAAATGTTACCTGAATGTTAGGATTATGTTGGTGTCTTCATTTTGTGTACAAATACAGTAAGAATTTTTAAAGGAGTAAAAGCTTCTAGTGACGGGAGTGCATAATTCTGAAGATGACTGTATTAATCATTTATTTGTTAGCTTAAGAAAATTATAAACAATCAGGAATGATTGGAAGTCTTTTTAAGCAAAAATTATGTTACAGTTTAATCCCTTAATGTTAACAGTTTAGTTGTAATTCAAATACAGAAAGAGAAGGTCAGATTCAATATCCACAGAGTGAGGCACTAAAATTAATAGAGCTCAAATATATATATCTGGGATATTAATCTGTCTTTGCAGATAAAGTAAAATAGGAGGAAGAAAGAATTAATGACATCTGGATTAAAAAAAGAAACAACAAAAGAATGGACAGAAAGACATTGAGTTAGATTTGTCCCCAGACCTCCTTTTCCTCAAAATTTATTTCATGTTTCACTGTTTTCACATATTTGATCTCTCTCTATTTATTTCCAGATTCTATACTCCTTGTAAAATATAAGATATCCCCAGAGGCAGTGTACGCTAGGTTTTACTATGGCTATATTATAAACTCCAATGATGTGGGCTTAACTCTGGGAATTCTTAATTTACTCTGTTATACAAGAACCACACCTGTGCATCTCTAGACTAATAATGTTGTGTAAAGAGCAGTACATTTTTCTGAAAATAACAAGACAGACACTGACCCAGGAAGACAGATAGTCAAGGTTTTGGGGTTTTTTCAGTAAAATGCATCAAAGGTCAATGTAACTGGAAGTCAACACATGTATAGGAAACCAGTCACACTAAGCAGTAGTGACAATGTGATTTTGTAAATCCTAGAAAGTGCTCATACTTAGAAATTAGGCTTTTGCACTATCCAGTTCTCAATATGAATTAAGCTATTTGCTTTGAGGAGGGACAAACTCAGAACAATATAATGTCCTAGATTTTTGTCATATAGAAAAATGTAAAAAAAAAAAAAGGAAAGGAATCCAAGTCTAAACTGAAATTGATAGTTCAATTTTTTTTTTAAATATTCTCCTCTTCTACTGAAAGTGCACAAGATATATCTCTAAAGCTGTCAACTGTGGAGTGACTAAAAATGAGTCTTGATAATGACTAATTCTTGTATACTCTAAGAAATATTAAAGAAATATTAAGAAATACTGCTTGAATTTCAAAGGATGATAATAGAAATTTATATTTAAGTAGAGCATTTAAAAATGTTCTATAAAGCATGTGTTAATAACATTACTGATAATATCCAGTTGATAATTTTAAAAGTCCTTAGTATTCCTCAACTCTTCTTATAGTACTTATAACTACTATTTGTGGAAGTACTGCATTTTACTACTAATCCTTCTCTTACTGAAACTGATGGGAGGCAGGGATAATTAACATCCATCTGAGTGAAATTATGAAAAATTATATTCCTCTGCAAATTTTCCTTAAATTGTGTTATAATTGTACTGTGACTCACTACAGAACTGATATCACAGGGCACTTTGCTGATATCTCAGTACACATATAGAAAGGCTCTTTTTTCCTTGTTGTTATCCTGCATCTTAAATTTAATATTTGCCTTTCCACTTTGCTCTTGTTTTTATCTAACCTACTATTCATTACAGATAATAATTCCCATGTACAAAGAATAGCAGATGTATTTCCCAAATGCAATACATATTACTTTTTTAGTGTTAATTCATTCACTTTTTAAAGTCATTGTAACTTATTTTACTTTATTGTTTTTCTGATATTTTATTCCAGCTTTGCCTTCAGGTTTTTTCCCATACATGTGAGCAATTACACGTTTCTGGGCCCTTTTTCTTACATTTTTTGAAGATCTACTGGGATGATTTGTCCACATGAAAGTTTTAAAAGTAACTTTTCAAAATAATGTAGTTCAACTTTTTCCTTTTGGTAAAAGCTCATAATATCTTCCTTTAGACTGCCTTAATAGAAAGCATGTAATATTTCCATTTTGGGGTTTTTGAAGTTACGTATAGGTTATCTTTCTCTCAGAACTTCTCATCTGTTTATCTTGTTAAAATTAATTTGCACATTACAACTGTCACTTTTTTGGTGACAGTCAGCATTTTCTTCTTGACATATTTGCCCTTTGCCCATTAAGAAAAAACACAACCCAAAACACTGTAATGGAGAATGCCACTAAAAGCTAACATTCTCTAAGGAACATGATAGCTTCCATTCTGTAGAGTTCTGATCCGTGGGTGACGACAGAGAGGTTTCCAGATTGTCCAAAACACTAAGCACCTTTCCTAGAAAGCACTCCAGACACGTGACCTCTTCTTTTTCTTCCAGCTTCTCATCCTGTGTTCCTCCTTTTATTATTCTTAAGGAAATTCTCAGGAGAACCTCATGAATTATCCCTTTCCACATTGTTTTAGCTTTGTTTCTTCTTGTATAATCTGTCATTAGTATTGTTGTTGTTAATGTTTGTTGTCTTATTTCATTGCTATTTCCAGAAAATTGTTCTTACCTCAACCCATGATTTTTCCCTCTTGTGCCTCCAATTCTTCCTTCCAGCCTGCCACAGGGGGAGGGGACGTGGTCAAACTCCACATGGTTTGGCATATTTCAGTAGGAACATTAAATTAGTGAATACCATTCCTAACCCTTGACAAAAAGATATTCAAAATTCATGGAAACTGATTTCTTTATTCTGAAATGTCCTAAAGGAGGTAATGCCTGCTTGCAGTCAATGCACTGACTTTCTAATTTGTGTCAGCAAGCTCTGCATGCTCTTGTTTCATACCTGAGGAGTTTTTTCTCCTCCCTGAAGATTTGCCACAGACCATCTTATCACTTGTGTGAGGGAAAGTGGAGAAGTCCTATGACATGAAGGGAGCACTGAAGCCTACTGCCCTTCAGAGGTGATGCTCCTAACCTCATCCTTTTTGGAAGACAGTAACTCATAGTCCAACAATGAATAAATAAAACTGTTCAATTATAGTATCATAGGTAAAAAGCTTGCAGTCTTGTTCAGTAAAAAATCTGGATCCTGAACAGTTTATTTTGAGCTTTAATTACTAAATTGCAGTACAGCAATATATAACTCTATATATATGTGAGGTTCTGTTTAAAAGCCTAGTTGCAGGTTTTCCTTGTACATTATGCTTATGACACCTCTTAAACCCATCTGTTACATGTCTCTCAGATATTTTCTACTGATTTTTCTAATGAGGTGATTTGATTTGATTAACAGTGACTCATCAAAGTCAGCATGTTTCTATTTTTATCCATATTGAATTTCCCTTTATCTGTTATACAGTTTTTCTTTTAAGTAGGATGTATTATTACCTTTTTTTCTATTTTATGAGTTGAATACCATTTTTGTTTTTCTTTTTTTCTACTCCACTTGTTATGATCCAGTTGTTGAGAGATGTCTCCACCTGAATTAAGGTGCAAATGAGACCATATGCCAAAGTCAGTAGTATGGATTTTATTTCACAGTAAATGTAAGGTACAGAGATAGAAAGAAATAGGAAGGAGCAAGGCGGGAGAGAAGGAGAGAGAGAGAGATCAAGCAGATAATAATCACCAGACTGTGGATCCAGGGGCATCCTTCTTCATCCTGGTCTTCTTGGTAGTGGGGGTCCCGGAGTCATTCTGGAAGTACCACTTTTATACAGTCCAAGTTGTGAGAATCCATGGATGGTCACAAATGCTCCCATAACTTGGGCTAGCATGTCTATAAGCAATTGTTTCCTTTCCCACAGTTTGCCACTGTGGGAATTTTTGTCTGGATGCATTAACCAGGATGTGTTAACCAAACTTCAACACCTCTAGGTCTGGAATAAGGTCCTTCCTGTTGCAAATTCCTGCCTTCTGTGCTTATCTCAAGTTCACACTGTGGTGACTTACCTTACAGCAAGTCGCTTCTGGGGCCTTGACGACGTTTGAGTCAATTGTGGTCTTTAAGTCTCTTACATCGCCCTGTGGCTCAAACACGGTCTTCCTGGGACCCTTTTCTTATTTCTCAGGTTGTCCACGGGGGTGATGTTTTTGTAGAAAAGTCGGAGGAGAAAGGACAGAAACAGCAGGAGAATGACACAAGCAATTATACAGTGTACAATAGCCATCCCAATCATTACAAGTGTAATTACAGTTGCAATCATCAGCCCAATCCTCATTAGAGAAACTGCCCCCACCCCATGAGTCACGAGGATTAGAATATGGACATCAGCCAGGAAGCCAGCCTTGGGTTTTGAGTGATTGGAAAAGCTCTGATACTTAATCAGTGATTTCCTTCATTTTGGCTCGGGCTTCTTCAATTGATGATGTTGCATTGAGAATGGTAATTCAACATTCAGTTTCAGTAAGATTTGACATTCCACATATCCCTTGTTCCTTTAATAATAACATATCTAGTGCCAACTGATTTTGTAAAGTCATTTTTTATACCTGTTGGTCTTGCAAATTCAGCTCTCTGAACAAATACCTGGCTCAATTACTTGAGGGCATGTACCTGCCATTATATATTTTCCAAGGCCCATTGGTGTTAAGTGATAACTCTAAGTGTAAAAAATATTTTAAGTCCCAAAGCTGTATTTTTCCCCACTGTATAATAATCACATCTGTTGCCCTGAGTTTCGTAGCCTGACCCATGCTACACACATCTATTGATGATCAACTCTCATCTTTTTTTCAGCAGAATTTAGTTTCCGCCATGTCTTTCCCAATAATGAATAATGAAAGATGGAATTTGGGCAGATGGATGGGAGTACTATCCTGTGCCTTAGAGCAGTGTGCTCAGTTAGGAACACCCCAAAGCTAATCCAGATGGTGCAGGATAGCTGCACATCCAGATGTCCATCAAGTACATTTGGGGCTTGAATTTAGGAGTGATTCCTACTCTTTTTTTTTCAGGCACCAGAACTTTTATCACACTTTTTTTTTCACTCTTGCCCATCTTCCCGGTATTTTAAAATTAGTGGAAAGCTGTTTCATATTTTGTGTTATGACTTCTAAAATTTTTAAGCATCTTTTTTCATTCCCATATCTTTCTTCCTCAACCTTTTCTTTTCAGTTCAAATTCACTGTTTTCTCAATTATTTTCTGTATATGTATATAGAGATGCAGGTTATGTTTGCATTCAGTATTGCTGTTACTAGCAAATTCAGTTTGTGCTATTAATTCCTGACTGGTTCATCAAAAAATTGCATTTTATTTTTATGTGCATTTATAGACTTACTCTTTTCACTTCTTCTGCTGTATACATTCCATCAGCTGGGTGAAAAAAAGCATAATTTCTGAATAATTTTATTACTAGTTACATATTTATTTCTCCAACTTGTCCAGGTCATTGTGCAGTAGTTTTGCTATCCTACTAGGCTTAATGCTTTTCACAGCTTTCAGAAGAATTATGTGAAAGGGTTTTATAGTACACAAAAAGAATACTAAGCTTTTCAGGTTATTATTTTAGAAGTCTTGAAAGAGCAACCTGGTCTATGCTACAGCTATCAGTAAAGGTCACTCCTTCTTATGAGCATGAGAAAGATGCTTTGTTAATAATGGCCTCCTGTGGCTCACAGTCCTGACTTTCCAATCATTGCTATAGTACATTAAATAGGAGGGCCATATCACTAGCAATAAAAGTGCTTTGATATCCAGGAGTCTGTTTCATTGAACAGAGAGGCACAATTGCTTAAATACAAAAGAAAGAGAAACCCTTTCCAGGAGAAAAATTAGGATAGGTAGGACATAATTACCTATTGGAAACTTAGCTCAACTTAACTCAAATAATAATAATTTTTAAAAAATTCTGCAGAAGTGTACAAAGGTACAGTACTCAGTATTGATTCAGAAAGAAAATTGCTACCCACCTGAAAAATAATTTGTACTACTACTTGCAAAAGTGAACATGAAGCAAATTGTTTATCTAGACCAAGTCTGATCACTTTATGAACTTTGACTGGGTAACAACAGAATATAATATCTACCATGACTTTCAAATTATAATAGCTAAGATTTCTCTGAATC
>VYZT01040138.1:22390-37984 GCA_013400735.1 Pomatostomus ruficeps
TATTCTGAAGTGAAATCCAGTGGTATTGGTTCTCATCAAAGTTAAAATTGAAGTCTTAAAGAGGGTCCCTTTTTTGTTCTTTGCAGTGGTAACTTGTAATGGTATAGTGAAGATTTGGTAGAAGTATTTTCTATGTGGCCAAAGTGCTAATATAGAAAGCTATCATTATCTTAAGAAAGTCAACTTATTGATAGTATTAGCAGGTAAGTTAATTTTTAGGTGGGTTGTGCAATATGAAATTTAGTTGCCCACACATCGCTGGGTGAAGAAATAGAGTGAGACGTGTTTTTTTGAATAATATTTTGAGTGTATTTAAAGAAAAAAAGCATGAGGAATTAAAGGGAATTTCATGGATATTTCAGTTTTCATGTTTAAATTTCAGTCTACAAAAAGACTCAAGATGTTATAGGGAAGGTCATCTTGAATGAAATATGTGCATAAAAGCATTGAGATTATTTTCTCTGGGTAAGAACAAAAACTAGAAAGTGAAAACTGAAAAAAACAAATCCCAAGAAATTGGAAAAGTTGTAGGTGAGATCATAGAAGAATGCAAGAAGAGTCATAATGAGCCAGAGGTTAATGTAGCCCAGCATTTTGTCATTGATAACATCCAAAGGATAGAATGTAAGAATAAGGAAGCACATAGTAATATTTTCTATCAAAGTTCTTTCACTGTGCAACTTACAGACTTCTTGATTGAGGTATTGTAGCTGAAATTTTTGGTTTGGCAAGCTTTTGATCAAGTCTTTGTGGATTTGAGGAATTTATAGAGAAGGTTACAAAGTCTGTGAAGAAACAAATAAGGAAGAACTGGTTGGGGATAGAAAGGTGCGGACAACCTTGGCTTCAGTGACCAAGAGATGGCAGAGTCGAGGAGCCTAAGAGGGGCAGCGGGGCAAAAAGCAATACAACCATGGCTTTGGAGAGGAGACTTCAGCCTGCTCAAGAACAGGCCAGAAGTCTGTATTAATGAACAAGGAACTCTACAAAGAATTCCAATAAAAGGAAGAAAGGTGTAAGGAACAACAGGTGACTCAGGAAGAACATGGAGACTCTGAATGTTCAGATAAGGAAAGACAAAGCCATCCCAGAGCTGGACCTGGTGAGAGACACGAAGGCCTACAGAGTTTCAGGACTATATCAGGAGCAAAAGAAAGACAGGGGAAAATACGGACCTTTTTCTGAGCTGGCCTGGGACCCAGTGCCAAAAGAAGTAGAAGACGATTATGTACTAAAAGCCTCCTTTGCCTCAGTCTTGACCACAAACACTCACTTTCAAGCATCCCAGATCCCTGAAGTCAGTTTCCAGCAGGAGTGCTTCTATAATGTATCACTGAATCTAATGAGAAGAATTAAAGAAAAATGAGAATTTTTTTTTCATGTCTGTTCATTACAAAGGATGACAACACTTCCACAGGATGTCACTTGTTAATTTTTGCAGAGATTTAGTTTTTCTCTCTCATCAGATCCAATCCTCAACAGCTTCTGCAAATAACTGTCATAGCTAAACAAACATATTGCTTCTGCAGAGTTTAACTAGTTATTAAAAGTGGTATTTTCTTTTACAGTCACAATATATGTAGCAAGATTAAACAACTCCACCATTCACAAGTATAATATTTGAATTTCAGATTACTGTCAGATATTCTGGTTTAATATTTGTGATGTCTGATATTTGCATCACAGCTTTGTTGCCAAGATGATGAGCATAATTACTGTAGAGATTGAGCTTAATTATGATAACCTTGTTTTTAATCTTTCCTGGTAGGATTTTGGAGATGATGGATCTTTGTACATCACTAAGGTTACCACAACTCATATGGGAAATTACACCTGCTATGCTGATGGGTATGATAAGCTCTATCAAACTCATATTCTCCAAGTGACTGGTAAGGAAAAATGTTCTAATTATCAAGTCGTAAGAAACTTGGATTTTGTTAAGCAGATCTGTTGTTGCTGTTTTACTATTTTTTGTATTGTGTTACAGCTTAATAGAAAAAGATATATAATTTTGTCTTCATTGCTCTCCTTCAAATAACCTTAAAAATAATGAAACACAATAATTTTAATTTATTGCTTCCATATGAAAGATGACAATTAAAAGGTGTAAAGATAGTCCAGGGGACTTGCTTTGCACCTGTGATGTTATGCCTAAAAATAAGTGGTTTATATATACACAGATAAAGTAGTTTTTGGTATTAATTTAGTACCGTGGAGTACACATTGGAAAACTAAGTGTATAAGTTTCATGTGTTAAGAATGTTTTGTTGAATATAAGATTTGTAGAATGCACTTCCCTGAATATTTTTTAATTGATGTAGGCTTCTAAATTCACATTTATGATATTGAAATTTAACCATGATTTTAGTAGATTAACTTGAGGCACCTGGATTTGAAATCTTGATCTTTACATTTTCCTACATCTGTTCAAGTTCGAGGTAACCACTGAATTCTGTACTTGGAAAAACTTTAATGCTTTGTTACTGGTGCCCTGAAGACAGGCCTTTACCTTCTCTAGAGCTGGTATACCCCCTCCTAGCTGTTTCTCCTATATGCAATTTATTTCCTAAATTATTTTATGCAGTTCTTTCTCACTGATGAAGGGTCTTCTTTATCACCAGTGTGGTTTAATGTCTTTTTTTTTGCTTTGAGTGCTTTCTTGTTATTTCAATTCGTATTTGTCTTTGACTCTTAAGACTCCCTTTCTGCAGTAAACTCCCAGTGTTTGTCATTTCATGTTGTAACTTAATCCTATCCAGAATCATGTTTGACCTCAATCTTCTCCAAATTTACTTTGCATTAAGAGGCTCTGTTTCTCTCCTGAGGCATACTCTAGCCCTAGCTTCCTGACCACTGCTGTTACCATTATTCTTTGGGTTTTTTTACTTATTAATCAGTTACATAAACCCTGATTACGCTGACTTTTTTAGCATCTCATTCAAGAATGCTGAAATATTTTTATATCTTTCATTTATATACATATGAAATACGGCTTCCAAGCTTATTTTGGCTTTAATGTGATTCATTCTTCTTTTAATAGCCCTTTTCCCCTTTTCTGTTGTTAATGTCTTCACATTTTAAATTACTTTGACATTTAGTGCTTGTTTGCAGTTTTATAAGCCTGTTTTCTCTGTTATGTTCCTCCAGGAAGCTGGGTTATAATATTTATCTGTCTATCTATTTCAACATCTTTTCCCCCAACTTCTTCCCCTCCTGACCCACAACACATTGTACAGAGTGTTGTCCCTGAGCTAATACATGGCACCAACATCTTTTCCTCCAAACTTTTTTTCTGGGATTATTTTCTGTCATTTAAAAAGCTAGGTAGCAACTACTGGCTAAACTAGTGAGAAGACTGAGGTGCAGGTTTCTAATATTTTAATTACTGCAGACACAGCAGAGTTATTGTGATTCATAGAAAGTTGAACACACTAATAGGTCCTTAACCAACATTCTCCTCTGTTTTATGGGTTCTGGTTTACCCTAAATTATTAACAAAATTATATTCTTATCAATACATTCCTTATTGATACCAATGTGTAAATAATGCTCCAGAGGTGCATAGCAAGAGTTAAAATACTAGGATTCTTCATGTTTGGCTAAGTTCAGCACATAATCAGGCAAAACTCCACTTAAGTTGAAGAAGGTTTCCTGCAAGACTAGAAAATCAAGAAACATAATTTGAGAGAGGTGAAGGAAGACAAATGTAGATTTTTCTGGTGATAAGGTGTCTGTCAGGAAATTGGTTTTTTCATCTGGAAACCACTGCAAACCTCAGATAACTGCTATTCCAAAAGCTGGCACTGGAATAGTACCTTTCTAAATTATTTTGGATGTTTTGAGGAGCAAGGAACGGGAAAAGGAGGCCTTTTGAGCAATAGGATCATTTCCTGTGCATGTTGTGGATAAATGGACTTAAATCCATTGAGATTAAAGGTCAAATGAACAGCTCTTCCACAGTTTAGATCTGTACTTCTAAGGAATAATCTTCTTAAGCACAGGCATGGTGGTCAGTACTTGTAGCTGTGATAATGACTAATTAATATAATGATACTTGTATTAACAGGAGAGTCAGTTAAAAGGTTAATGGGATAATGAGACCATGTTGATCAAAAGGTCTTAATGTGAAGGTTCAATGAAAACAATGTAATTAGATTTTAAGTTCTTTCTTGGTTTTCATTTCTGTACAGCTATATATTTTTAGAAAAATCCTGTATTTTAGGCCGGTATGCAATTATTATACATATAAATCTGATTTACTTTTAAGATTAAAATCTAAGATTTTTTTTTCAGTTTTGAATTATCTGGCACAGTAGTAAAGAATAATGAGCTTCCTTTGGAGTCTTAAAAATACAGTTAATGAGCACTGTAAAAGACATGTTTTATAGTGAAAAATCAATCTACTCATACAAATAATATGGTAAATACTTTCAGCAATACTGTAAGTTGACATTTTAATTTTTTTCATATAAACTACAAGAAAAAATAAAGTAAAAAATTGTGATCAGGAAGGAGCAACTTTCATAACATAGTCTTAATTATTAGGATTTACATAATACTTAAAAATTTTACTATACACAGTTTTGAGACTATATGACTCTGAGACTATAGGATTAAATGAATTTGAGTCTGTCAGTTTTATCTTTATTTTTCTTCTTATATATCAGTGATACTTAAATAAAGTCAGCAGTCTGGATACCTTAAGGTAAATAAAGGAGAGTCCAGTCCCTTGGCCAGATGTAAATTGGGAATTTATAGTGTCTGAAGAATTGTTTCTCAGCCTTGTTATTCCAAAGTATCTAAGTTTAATAGAAGAGTTATTATATACAACAGAGGAACCTAGTTCTCTATAGGTATTACCTGTTTCTTTTTTAAACACATATATTCTCCCTGGATTCAAGACAGCTGGAATAGACAATTTTCTCCCTCTCTCTCCCCCATCAGACCCGATTAAAATAATACTCCAGAGGTTTCATAGCAAATGCTAGAGGTATTAAATAGTTACATATCCACCATCTTTGGAACCAACAGTCTCACACTGCTTTTTGAATAGAAAGATAAGGGATATAGAATTCACTCAATTATGTGTTATACATTACTCTGCTAAATACAAACATGCAGTGTCTCGCCTCCCTTTTCAACCTATGTCATGATCTCTCCCTTGTAAAGTAAGCTTCTTTAGGTTAAGATGCTAGAACAGATCCCTTTGAAAGCCAATGTGAGCCATCACATTAACTGTGTACTTAAAATTTCATTTCTGTTGATATTTATGGTCAGTTACACAAGAAAAAAACAAAAACTAACAAAATAAAAAGGGGATTCAAACAAAAGACTTTACATCAAACTTGTCATATCAAATTAACATTTTAAACTAAGCCCATAACTGCACTTATATTTCAGTTGTCTGCATGACTCAGTCCTTCCTTAGTAGAATATTACAAAATTATAATGCAAAACAAGGGTTGAAAAACATTTCCAGTTGTATAGATAATCTATCAGACACAAAGTTTCTGAGGAAAGAGGAAAATGACAGCAAGTAGAGGAAAGATCAGGCAAGAAATAAACCCTACTGTCATGCAAGAACCTCTGTTTCTGGGAAAATGGTGTTAAAGGGAACAGGATCTACTATAGAAATGAGAGGTAGTAAAAGAAAAGTCAGACATACTTTCACTTGAGCAGGTCCTCTCCTCTCTTTCACATCTTCTAACAACCTAACAAAAGAAACTCATATTATCTAATTTAGCAACAATAACATTTTGTCATATGGGGTGAAATTCTATTTGTTGGATTTAGGAAGAATTAAATTTCAGTTATAACATTTTCTAAAACTTTCTCAACAATAATATTGCATCAAAAATATTGCATGCCTGTTGCCCAAATAAAACTAATTCATTCATTTTTCTGTTCAATGAAAATTCTTTGAAATTGGACTGTTAAAAAACTTCACTTCACATGTGCTCACTAGAAGTCTATCAAGGTGTGGTAGTTAAATACCCATAAGGTTTTATATGCAATGAGAATACTTCACTGACACAAAAAGAGACAAGAAATATCCTGGCTTATGTAGTCAGAACACAATTAATTACAATGCCTTGCTATTGGTCCTAAAAGTTGTTTCTGTTGCTGAGATACTTGAGAGTGTTCAGTGATGGCAATCTTGTCTCTAAGGAAGTGGAAGGTCCTTGCTTTTCCAGAGACGAGGTGGAGGAATGAGCCATTTGGCTTTGCTGCAGTGGGAAATCTACAACACACAGTAGGCTACCCAAAGGACCCTGTGTCAAGAAATGCTGAACAGGCAGACATAAAAATTGGATATTAGGAAGTGAGGCAGAGCAAGACTGGGAACTGAGGTGCCAAAAAATGTTCAGACCACTGAATACGCAGTCAAGTGGGGCTCAGTCTGAAGAACACAGTGGGGAAGGCAAAGTCTCGGTATGGAGCACACAGATGCTATGCAAGAGGAGCTAGAACAGGGAAGAAATGGAGGGGAAATAGGAGTGAGAATGTCAGGCTTGAAATGAAAAATAAAGATCCACTTTCATGAAAGCAAATTCCTTTTCAGAAAATCAATAGAAACCTTAAATCTCTGATTTTTATGTGCTCTTCCTCTCAGCTGGTAGACTAAGAAACTAAAAGCCATATTATATAATTTTTAACCTTCTCCCATGTTATTATATATTCCATTTTTGCAATTTGCATATTGGGGTTATGTTGAAAAGACTGTCCTCTCTAACTGGGTTTAAAATATCCCTGAAACCTACTGACTTTTGCATCCTATCTGAGATAAGGCACATTTGTGTATTTCTTGTAATGTAGAAATGTAAGGCATTTCTATGATCTAATGAGACAACATGCTGAGACATTTCTTGTAAATAGTAAAATAGGATTTGAAAATATTTAATCTCATGCCAAAATAGACAGAGTTAATTTTTGATCTTGTTATCTTCTTTCATTATCAACTGATATTTCATCTTCTACCCAGCTGTGTTTTGTGACACAACCTAAGTATTCCACATTTTTAGAGCTACATTAAACAAAACTCTAGCAAACAGGAAATACACTTCTTTAACCTTATTACAGTTAATATTTTTTTATTGTTTGAAACAACCTCAAGCAAGTTCTCTCGATACAAAATTAAAGATAAGATAAATAGTTATTCATCTAAAAAATTTACATAGCAGGATTTTTAAGTCTTGCTTAACCACTGTTTAACAATAGGAATATGTCCCCTGTGATGTCATATGTCCTCTGTCTGACACTACAAATGTGTGGTTTGTAGAAGATTTTTAATTGGTAAGCATATACTGCAGCAAGTTTTCAAACCTTGGAAAATTGATGTCAGCATTTCTTATATTTTGTTAATAAAGAAACTCATAAGACTAATCTTATACGTAGGATCACAGAATCTGCTGACTTGGAAGGGATCCATCAGGATCATTGAGTCCAACTCCTGGTCCTACACAGGGCAGCCCAACAGTCACACCATGTGCCTGAAAGCATTGTCCAAACACTTCATGAACTCTGTCAGGCTGGTGCTGTGACCACTTTCCTGGGGAGCCTGTTCCAGTGCCCAAACACCCTCTGGGTGAAGAACTTTTTCCTGATATCCAGCTTAAACCTCCCCTGACACAGTTTCATGCCACTCCCTCAGGTCCTGTCACTGGGCGCCAGAGAGGAGATCAGTGCCGGCCCTCCTCTTCCCCTCAGAAGGAAGTTGTAACTGCAATGAGGTGTCCCTTCAGTCTCCTCTTCTCCAGGCTGAGCAGACCAAGTGCCCACAGCCACTCCTCACACGGCTTCACCTCAAAACCCGTCATGATCCTTGTGGCCCTACTTTGGACAGTCTCTAACAGCTCTCTTTTGTATTTTGTGGTGCCCAAAACTGCCCCCAGGTGAGGCCACTGCAGTGCAGAGCAGAGCAGGACAATCCCCTCCCTTGCCCAGCTGTCGATGCTGGGCCTGATGCCCCCCAGGACATGGTTGGCCCTCCTGGCTGCCAGGGCACTGCTGACTCCTGTTCAACTTGCCAGTGACCAGGACCCCCAGGTCCCTTTCTACAGCACTGCTCTCCAGCCTCTCATTCCACTGTTTATACACACAACCAGGCCTGCCACATCCCTCATGCATAATCTGGCACTTTCCCTTGTTAAACTTAATATAAGTTATGATTGCTGCCCATCTCTCTAGTTTGTTGAGGTCTTCCTGAAGGACCTCTCTGTCCTCGAGGGAGTTGACAGCTTCTCCCAATTTGATGTCGTTAGAAAAGTTACTTAGTATTCCTTGAAGTCAGGTTTTCAAGTCATTACTGAAGATGTTGAAGAGAACTGGGCTGAAGATGGAGCCCTGTGGAACCCCACTAGTGACCGGATCCCAGCCAGATATTACCCCATTCACAGCAACTCTTTGTTCCCGATCCATGTGCCAGTTGTTCACCCATCATGTAACATGGTTATCCAGCTGTTTGGACATTTTGTCCAGAAGGATACATGCCTTGTTTAACATCTTCATTAGTGATCTGAATGATGGGGCAGAGTTCTACCTTCAGCAGTTTTGAAGATAGCACTGAACTGGGAGGAGTTGCTGATAAACTACGGAGTCATGCTGCTATTCCCAGGGAGTTTGACAGGATGGAGAAATGAACCGGGGGAATTTAGGAAGTTCAACAAAGAGAAGTGCTAGAGTCCTGCACCCAGGGAGGAACAATCACCGCGTACCAGTATATCCTGGGGACCAGCTAGTGCAAAGCATCTTGGCAGAAAAAGTCTTCAGAGGGAAGTCAGGTTGAACATAAGCTAGTGATGTGTCTGTGTGGTAAAGAAGGAAAGTAGTGTCATGGGTACAGAAGGTCCTGTCTGAACAGGTATAAAAAAGTACAAACCTGAGGTTTTATGCGGGTGGAATGAATTGTTGATAGGTGTTTTGTAAAGAGGGAAAAGGTGGAGATGAAATGTTAAGGTTTGTGAAATAGGACAGTTACTACCTCTGTACAGCATATAATGACTTACTAATTGTACGTTATTCATATTTTATAAAGAAATCTAAGGAAAAATAAAAATCTTATTGCTCAGCCATAAACTATTGAACTAGAATTTAGGCCTTTTTTGTTGGTAGCACAGCCAGTGAAAAGAGGTTTTTCTCACAGAATATTTTTTCTGCTTCATAAATTTTCTGAGACAGAATTCTGCATTGAATGTCATTGAATATCTGACTATTACCACATCTGTGTGTTGTTATATATAGTTGCAGGGGTCTTCTGAATTTCTTATAATTGTTTTTCTTAAAATGAAGATAATGTTCTTCACTAAATTATAATTGTTTTTTGTGTTCAGTTCCACCAGTTATCCGAGTCTATCCAGAGAGCCAGGCAAGGGAGCCAGGTGTGACAGCTAGCCTTCGGTGCCACGCTGAAGGTATTCCCAGCCCACAACTTGGCTGGCTGAAGAATGGAATTGATATCACTCCAAAGTTGTCCAAACAGCTAACTCTACAAGGTAAAGGGTGTATTTATTGTTTCTACAGATTGCTAATGTTTTAAGCGTGTATCATTTCCATACTAGCTGCCCTTCTTCCATAGTTTTAACCAAGCTTGAAGTCTAAGCTAAAACATTTCAAAAGATATGATGTCTTCCAGTTACTCCCCAAGATACATATCTTCTCTGCTTTCTCTTTGTTAGAATAATGCTTGTGCTTACTGGCAGGATTACCAGTAAATTCCAATATGCTCTTCTCTGTTTGAAAATGTGCAGTATCTGAGTGGAGCAGGCAGTCCAAGACCTGGTCCCAATCAGAACTGATAAGAATCTTAATGAGATTTGAGGACATGGTGGTAGAAAGGACTGGAGGAGAAATACCTGAAACAGATGTGCTGTTTTCTTAGAGGTATCAGTGGATCTTCAGGGGAGTGCAAAGACATTGCATGCACACACATAAGCCCTACCTTCCCCCCATCCCCCCAAAAACCCCAAACCTCTCAAACCCCAAAAATCTGCAAAAAAAAAACCCCCAATTAAAAAAGAAAACCAAAAAACCAAAAAACAACCTCCAGCCAAAAGTGAAGGAAATTCTTACCTTTAATCAACAGTTAATCTCTATGAATCTTCATGGCTCAGCAAAATCAGTGGACCTGTCCAGCATAAAATCTCCATGCTTCTTCAGTCTTTCTGGTGATTCTTGATCAGCCATAGGAAAAAAAAATATCTCCTGCTGCTAGTGTTCCTGTCAAAACTTTCTCAAAATCAGGATGTGTAGTTAGGATAGGACATCACTCAGCCTGCACTGTAAGAAGCAGTGGGACTGACATGACAAGAGCCACTTTCCCTGCAGGTGTCATGGTCTTCTGTTCTTCCATGGACAGCTCTCCTGGATATTTGTGAACAATTGCCTTGCAGAAACACTTTCCACTATGAGTAGAAAGTGATGAACTCCTCTTCCATAGCAGCATTCTCTTAATTTCTCCTGTAGGAATTTGAGGGAATTTTTCCCCCCTTCCTCTCTGTTCCATATATTTTTGATAAATAGAATTAAAAGGGTTCTTCTCTAAGTGAAATACATTTAATTCAATTTTCTAGCATGTAATTATTTAAAATAAAGTTTTGAAAATATCATTACATTTTCCCAGAGACTTTTCTGAGTTAAACTATCTATGCACTAGCTTCAAGCTAGAAGGGTGTTACACCATAGCACAGTGCCCCTTCTAGTCCATACTTTAGAATACCTACAAAGCTAGGTTTTGTATTGTTCCTACAGCTGAACAAGTATACTATACTTAAAATTCAATGAATCATTGTTCACACCATTATTTACATCACATTAGGTAAAAGACCTTTGCTCTTGAAACCTGGACTGTTTGTTGACTTTCCTACACAAGCTGATGTACAATTCCCAAAGTTTCTGTAAGCTTCTACATTGATATTGGTGAAAAATTTCAATGCACCTGTTTTTTCTTTTGTTACATTGCAGTCACACAAACCCAAAACTAACTAGGTGCCTCTGGTTAGGAACAACAAATAATTCTACTAAAATTTTTATTTACATTGAAAATTTGGCCTGTTATGTTCCATGGGTTATTTTGTGTAAAGGAAATTACGGTGTCAAGTGACCAAATGCAACATAATAAAAACCTCATATTTACCTGATTTTTAAAAAATCATAGGCATTTAAATATATATAACACCTCAGACTGATATTTGGCTCTGAAGTGCAAAATAAGCTTTGGCACTTTGGATATCTGTGAGATGAAAGAGTGCATGTAATTCACTAGCCAGTTGAATACCTTTGGACTAATTTGGCATGCCTCCAAGTTATGAACTCAGGAATGAAAATGGTTTAATTAGGATAATCAGAGAAACTCTTCTGAATTTATAATCTGAAAGCACTAGCATGTCTGCATGTTGATTTTTCCCTCTCCTTTCAGCAAATGGTAGTGAGGTTCATATTAGCAATGTGCGCTATGAAGATACAGGAGCATACACTTGCATTGCAAAGAATGAAGCAGGGGTGGATGAAGATATTTCTTCTCTCTTTGTAGAAGATTCTGCTCGAAAGACTCGTAAGTATTGTGAGAAGTATAAAAATACATGGCACCCACACTCAAACATTTAATCAGTATTAAAACTATGAAACATTAAATAAATAGAGTTTGTGTAGATAGCTGATTTAAAATATAAAGTTCAATTAATGGTATCCACGAGTCACCAAAGGCAGAGTGCGCAATCTGCAGTATTTTTAGATATTATCAAATGAAATCTCTGATTCATTCTTTCTTTTGAATCTGTTACTTTAATGAATACTAAATATTTATTAGAAATATATCTAGTGAAATGATAGTTATCTTACTAGTGAGTGTGATTGCATTAACTTAAATACATTCCTGTTTATTTAAAAGCTTATTCAGCAGTGCCCAGTACTTGACAGGATATCAGAGGCTGTATTCATAGCACTGCAACTCCGGCTGACACTTCTAAGCCACAGGACACTGAGTTCAGTTACATATAGGTTTACTATGTTTTAAATGTTTCCGAGGAAATCTTCCATGGAGGAAAATTTTATAATCTAAATGTTGATATCTTTACTTAGCTACTTTCAGTAACATTAATTATAATTGTCTTTGCAAAAGTCTTAACATAGGTTCTTAAAAGTGTCATGAAAATTACTGCTCAGACATTTCTGAGAAAGCACCTGAGGATAAATAAATCGTTTGAGCATGCAGAGTTTCTGGTAATCTGGTAATGTGAAGTAGCTTGGCCACTTCCATTTGCCTTTTGCATTGTGTGAAAAATTTTGTGAATGTTGCCAAATTTCAACACCCTGAGGAAGTCTAGTTTGCATATGTTTGGCAAGATTTGTTTGGCCTTAACAATAAAATATTTGTAGCCAACCATCCAGTTTCCAAGTGTTTTAGTTAAGTAGTTTTATCTTGTGAAGACCTTATCTGCTGTGAATATGTAGGGATATCCACAACAATGCAAAACAATTTTTTCAGGACTTGTGATGTAATAATTTTAGGTCTGCTTATTTACCATGATTTGTAAAATCACATAGCACAGCTTCTAACAAATGCTTTAGTATCTACTAGTAGTAAGTTGTTAGAATGACCATTGGTCATGAAAGATGTAAATGAAGGAAGACAGAATATAAACCAAATTATTTCTAAGTCAATTCATCCAAAAGATATAGTCGTCTTCCTTTCTATAACAGTAATTTACTCTGTAAGTTCTATGTTGTATGTTGAAGGGACACATTTTACCGTTATGTTCCTTGGTGTTTGAACATGATTTCCTACGAATTGAAAATATTCCTATAACCATGTGTAAATACTCATATAACCCAGAGATACATGATTATAAAATTCTAATTTAGGTGTAGCAGGTATTTACATGTTAAACGCCAGTTTGCTCAGAAACCCGTTTGGCTACATGCAAGAAGACTAAGGTACATATTAATAAAAAAAGCAGTGACTCTCAATATCATTGTCACAACTACATGTACAAATTACCTTAACAGGTACAAATTTTAGACATGCAGTTTAAAAAACTTCTACTGTTTTTAAAAAAATTCCTTTGCAGGGAGGAGTTGCTGGCATTAGAGAACTGATATTAGAAGGGCCTCATTATTAGCTATTCTCTGCTTGGTTTTATATTTCCCCAAAACTCTTGTTCATGCATGAAATTATGGATTTTTAGGGAATAAAATTACATAGGTAAAACCACTTGGATAGGATTGTGGGCTTTTTCTTTTTACCCCACCCACACATATTAATAACAATGCTACAGTTACTTTAATTTCAAGCCTGCTGATTAGGTTACCAGTTACATTCTAAAGATAGTCTCTGGTGAATGTAAATGTGATTCCATATGATCTGACTTAAGCTATTTCTGTCATTGATGACATTTTTATAAATTATTTTGCTTTTATCCTTATTTAAGAGAATAAAGCAGGCACATTTACTTTTTAGTTTGGTTTTTTTTTTTGATTCCTTACTAGAGAGCTCCTTTTTGGAAATCTGAGGATAGTGTTTTGAATAAAATAAGATCAAATTCTCACTAGCTTGTCAGTTAATCTGGGCTTTTTTCTTTTGTGATGTCACATAAGATAAAAATCAAAGCAAAATAGAAGCATTTCTGAACATTGAGTTGATTCGCTATTGAGAGTTTAGTGACAACTTTACAGCTGAGTTCTAAAATATAAAGTACAATTGTACTGCCTTGAGCATGACAGTAATTTCAAAAGCCACATAAAAAATACAGATCATGATTCCATTACCAGTACATGCATTTTATTTCCTAGATACCTTAATAGTCAAATTAAATGTTCACTTTTGTACTTATCTGACCTATTGTTTATGTGCATGTGAAAACTTTTGGGGTTTAATGTTACTTTGCACAATAAACTAAATTTTTATTATTTTTTTGTGGAATCTCATTTTGAATACATCCCAAATTTGTGGAAAACTCAGTTCAGTGCTTTGAGAAAGAAAAAATTATATCTGTGGCAGAAAAGGCATGGCTAGTTCATTTCTCTGTAAATGGGTAAATTAGACAGCTTCTAAGAGAAAATATTATATTTTCTGTTACTTCTGACTAAATTAAAGTCAGTGTCATTATGGATAAGTAGATTGTTAAAGAATAAGCAAACCTTTCCCTTGCCTGTCTGTCTAAAAATGCTATCAGATTGCTAGGTTTTGAAAATTCACAGGATTGTTACAGATGCATGTAATGCACATCTGTATTATAAAGAGAAAAGAAATTAAGTGAATGGCAAAGCTGTACTGAATTGTGGGAAATGTGGTGCTAGTAGGAAAAATAAAATTATGCAATGCAAAATATGAATGGAGAGTGCTAGGGACTTGTTTATCTTAAAGTTTCCAGTTTCAGAAATTTGAAATATAGTTGCCAAGAAAAGTCAATATACTTTGATGATAATGGTTCATCATCAGGATGGTAATCTTGATGGAAGTGAATGGAAAATACTCTGAAAATGCTTTGTCATCCGTATCTGTTCAGTAAATGCCAGCACTGAACACAGAACCATTGTTCTGTCTCACATAGGTAAAATTTTAATAGTGGATGACAGTCTCAAAAATAGCTTGGCCTGTTCTTAGCACATCAGCTTTTTTCAGTGTGCACTAAAAATAAGACTTCTGAAAATATGCTTTCATTTTAACATTGTCTTAGGTGAGAGAAATTAAATTATTTTCTTTAAAATACTTTAGATTTAGCCGTGCCGTTTACCAATTAACTAATCCTGTAGCTGAAATCTTCTTTATTTATTTATTTAACAACTATGTCCCAGCACATGAATCTTTTTTGCTAGATTTGTGAAGTTATAACAGAATGTTTTAGTTTATATTACCTATATAAGTGTCTTTTATAAGTATTGGTGATAAATGTCTACTGCTCTCTGTTATCAGATCCTGTTTAATTCCTCTGATGTTGACAATAGCAGTAGTATCTAAAATACTTCTGAATGTGAGAACTGTGCTGTTTTGATTCTCTAGAGACTGCAAATTCTTTTTTCGCTGTGAATTCCATTTTCCCCCCAAGCTTGCAGTGAAAGCCATTGAGTGTGAGATAGCTGGTCTAGTTGATAGCTGAATAACCCCTGTGGTGACTGGTAAAAACATTCTGGGGATTAATGACCTGGTCTAAATCTCATTGAAGTCACAAGAGTCTCCCCTACTGTCATGATCCTCTAATAATACCTGAGAGAGCTCAGCTGTGTTGGAAGGAGTTTTTGGCGTAATCACATTTGTAAATACAAACAGCAGTTTAAAATCTGGTTTTAGTTTCATTCCAACATATTTTTATTTTTCAGAACAGGTATTGCATGGATTCATAGATTTAAGCATGATGGAACCATTTTATCTTTCTCTATTCTATCTTCTGCATTTCATAAGACATTAAATTGCATTCTGTTTTTCCTGAATACAGATCCAGTGCTTTGTTTGCCTGAAGTGTGTCCTTACAGAGATGCATGTACCTGAGTCAGACATGCAGAGAGTCAAAATTCCCTCATTTTTCTTGGTATTTTGCTTTACTTATTAATCAATTTTACAAATACAGAATAATGCTTAGTTTCCATTTTGAAGTCAGTTTT
>VYZT01040139.1:0-33902 GCA_013400735.1 Pomatostomus ruficeps
AAACAAAAACAACAAAACCCAAAGCATCCTGCATTTCAGCACACCAGTAAGACAGAGCTCTCAGGAAAACATTAACTCTTGCAAAACTCTCCCAAAAAGGCAGAATGGTACCACCTGGACAATTTTTGCACAGCTTGAGCTGAAGTACAGGGCAGAATCCTCAACTCCTCCTTCAGATGTCCCTCAACAGCAACCACACAACATCCCTCTGGTTTCTCAACCAGACAAGGATTTTTGCACTTCACAAATTAAGGTGTGATCCTTCACACATGCTCTGTGTCACATCTTATACATCCTGTACAGCCCAGGCAGCAACACAATCTCTAAAAGCCAATAAACCTCTTGTACCTCAGAAGAAATCCCCAATTCCTCGTTCAGATCAGCAGCTCGCCATTCAAAGATCCAGCATGCCAATGCATGGGGATCCCAGCCAAGCTGAGGTTTGCTCTCTTGGTTTCCAGGATGTCAGCAAACACCTTGGAAAAAACCCACACCACCTGGCTGTTTTCCCTTCTATTTGCAGAACACAAAAGAAAACAAAGATTTCCCTTTTTGTTCCCCTTTCACAGAGCTCTCTGCACATGCACTCAATGCATGAAACTTCCCCAGGCAATGGTAGCAGATGCCTTCCTGCACAAAAGGCACTGATACAGGGCAAGGTCCCTTTCAAAGAGAGGATTTTTCCCTTCTGAGCAACACACACATTCAGCCTGGGTAACAATTACAAAGGAAAGAAACCAAAGCATGTTCTCCACATAAACAGGAGCTATATCCATAGGCAAAGCAGGGTTCAGGAGTGACACTCTTATATTTGTCTTTCACTAATCAGTCAATCAGTCATTTACATCTTTTTGCATTAACCAGTGATTATCACACTCATTCCCTGTGCTTTTTCCCTACTTCAATATTTGAAAGGGCTAATCTACCTCAGTTTAGTGTTTGAAACACTTGTTCACCAGTTATTTTTTCACCATGATTTATCTTGTGCAATGAAAGCACACTGAATAGGAGATCACCGTTCAGACAGAATAGCAGCAGTAGGAAAAGAGTTCAGAAGAACATGCAGAGAATGGAGCATTCTGGAAGGAAGGCTGAGCTCAGGAGGTGCAGCACGCTCTCACAGCATGCTGCAAAATGCATTCAGCAGCTTTTCTAGACACGCCTCTTTTCCCCCACATTAATTTCATACATTTTGTTCTAAGATTGCATCCCTCTCTACACTGAACACCTGCACCTTCTCACAGTTCTGGCATTACGTATTCAGCTTTTCCTCACCTTCACCTTTTGTATTTCAACTCGAGCCTGGAACCCTACCCAGAAACAGTGGTCTGGCAGCATTTCAGAGCTCCTGCATGCTTGCCAGTGTGTGCTCACCCATCCTGCTCCTCGGGAGAGCTCAAACTTCTGAGCTTCCCCTGTTGTGAGTCCCTGCACCGGCAGTTCTTGGGTGCCAGTGGAGACTCACCACTGCCAACCCACCTGATCCACTCAGAAGTTATTGATCATTATTGGTTATTCAGGACTGAGGTTCCAACTTCACAGCACTGTACCCAGGTGACCCGGGAGCAGGGCTGAGGTCTGAGCAGGGAAAGGTGCAGAAAACACCAAGCCAAACCGGTAACTTTAGAGTCTGCAAGTGTGAGAGGTTTCATGGTCCTTGCACGCAACAGCTTTTGTAAGGATCACTGAGATCTGTGAGCTGGGACATGGCCCTGTGGTGGCACACGGGGCTGTGAGTCAGGAGCTCTGCGGGATGTTCCTCAGCTCCCCAAGTGATTCACTCTGAGCCAGAGCCTGTTGCTACTGAAGACAACAGCAAATAACCCACTGTTCTGTGGTGACCGAGCACCGTGTGACCAAATATAACTCTCCAAGGGTGGAACTCCCTGTGAGGAGGGTACAGACCCTCACAGTGATTAGAATTTATGCTGCACTTCAAGGTCCTGAGAATAAAGTGCTGCACACATGCAAAGCTCAGCAATGCCTCTGTGAGAAACAGAAGCACATTGACTGAGTATTGCTTTATGCAAAAGGCAGAGGAGCAAGCAAAGGCTGCTTTCAAGAATGCTCTCATCAGTCAGACAATCATTCTGCAGCCAGGCTCCCAGAGCCTCTCAAGAAGTGGGTAATTTCCTGCACGAGGGTTGAGAGACGCCCCATAGACTCAAGCACCCTCTGAAACAGGTTTGCTGGGCAGCAGTCCCAAGGCATGTGGACTAGAGAGGATTTGGAAACTGGCTGAAAACTCTGAAGTTCCAGCCTGTACTGACAGAGCCGAGCAGGGATCTGATTTCTGCACTGTCAGACCTGGAACAACTCATTTCTAAAGCAGGCAGATGAAGCTGGTAGGGCTTCAGAGACACAAATCAATCATGACGAGTCAGAGTCATGCATTTCTAGACGAGGTTGATTAGCTGAATCCCCCAGGAGCCAGATCAGACAAACATTTATCCCCCTCACACACCACACTCTCACTCAGGACAGAGGTCATCCATCCCTACAAGTAACCTGCATGATGAACACAAGTTGTCATATTCCCTCATTAAGTCATAGTATCCCAACCTCAACTCAATAAAATCTGCATTTACTAAAAGCTGTCTTGTCCACTGATGAAATGACCCATGCAGTCAATTAGTTAAAACCACTGTCTATCCTATGATCACAGTGGGTTCCTAACCTCCCAAACCTAATCTAAATATTGAGTTTTATTCAAAAGAATTTTATCAAATGCCTGGGTTGTTTTTTTCTTTTTTTCCAAACATGCACTAAACATACACTGAGCTGAGAATTTAACAGATGTTTTTGTTAGTATTATAATCTAATCTTTTCCTGCAGGCTGTTGTAGTAATTTTGCCACTAGAAGATAATAAAAAAACATTTTCTCCCCTGCAGAGCTTACCTTTGGCTGACTCAGCTGAGCAGCTGCAGTTTCCTTTACTTGCTTTGAAATTATTGCATCCCAATTGGGCAAGATATTTGTGCTACTGAGAAACAAGTGGCTTTGGAGGAAATGCCAGAGGCAATCAGGCAAAGTCTCTTCACCTTGCTCTAGTTGCATTAAAGGCTGGTAATTTGGGCTGCAGCCTTTTCAAGTGGTCCCACAAATGTTTGGGTTTACAGCCAGGAAAAACAGAGCTCCTGAGCCTGCCTATCAAACAGCTCTTGAGATTACTGGTGAAACTCCCAGTTTCTCAGTAAGGAATTCGAACAAGTGTGTGAGAGCTTCCAAAACAAACAAACAAAATACCAGCAGAAAGTTAGCTCTCAATTGCAACTCAACGCTGACTGTAAGTGCGAAGTGCATCGCGGGGCTTCCCTTGCCTTGTGCAACAGTTGCCTGAACACATCTCCACTTCTGACTGAGGAGGGAGAGAGAAAAAAACCCTTCAAATCCGAGGCAGTTTGGCCAACCCAATGCTGTGTTTGGCTGATGTGTTGTCCACGTGAGCATACTGAGGAACAACAAGAAAAATTAGTAAAGTTTTACATCTCAGCAATAAAGACTCTGATTAGGATAACATGAGCGCGAATTCAGAATAATTTTAGCACATAGGAGGGGAAAAAAACAGTTTCAGAGTAATAATCTGTGGCTGGTTAGATCTGAATTAGTCTGACAGCTAAGACAAACTGACATATTTAGTTCAGTGCTTTGTCTATTTATAGTTTACAGATATTTACAGTTAGATCATGTTAAAAAAACCCCCCAACACTCTGTAGAGAATTAATTTCTACGCTGGGCAGATCTCCCCAGAGTTAGCAGACTGCCCCCCAGGCAGCGAGCTGGTACCCAGGCTCAACACAAACCAGCTCCCAGCTGTGAGAACCAGCCTGCAAAGGCAGACTATGCTCCTTCCCCCGACAGACCACCCAGTCCTGCCCTCCCACAGAAAAGGCAGGACCAGAAAAACCCCACACTAAAGCCCTAACAACAACCTGAGTCTGTGCTCAGCCTGCAGCCTCCCCTCTGTGCTGAGCTCTCTCCTCCCAGCTTTTCAGAGGTTTGTCAGTGACCTGGTGGCCTTCTCTGTGACCCTCCCTCATGCACTGCTAGGCAGCACTGAACTTAGTCTGTGTCCTTGTTCATCTGCTCATCTGACACGAACACAAAGTGTAAAGAAATAAGGTTTTGTGGAAGCTCCCATGACTGCCAAGCACTTTAGCTCTAAAGTGCACCATGAGCTTCCCAGCCCACATTATTATTACCAAAGAAAATGAAAACCTGGGAAAAAAAATATTTCTAATACCTTGACAGGTCCATCAGTTTCCATTAAAAATAGAAAAGCTATTACAGAAAGTGAGCAAGCACCTGAATTATAGATCAGCACAGGCCTGGGGTTGTGTCCCTGCACCTGGCAAGGGCCAGAGCTCGGCTCCCCTGCAGCACCTTCAGCAGGGCTGAGGGACACTCAGCCTCTGCCCACTCACCTCACCACCCTCCTGGCAGTGGCACACGGGAGGGATGAGTGGGTGGGAGAGAGAAATGGAAAAGATTTCCCTGCAGGGCCAATTTCGGGGTTAATAGCTTGTTCTCCACACAGAGGGCTGTAACAGTAATCACAAAAGTGGTTACAAGATCTGATCCCAAGCTTGGAAAGAGGTCTGGTTTCTGTTTTGGACCCGTGTAATGTGTAGTTCTATTTATATCCCTCTTCTTAACTGTAAAACACTGCGGGTATTTTATCACTTAAACAATCTTTATACAATGCCATCCATGTAAACCATTCTGCCTGGCAGAGTATACTGTGAGCGGGAGATGATGAAACTTGAAACTTCAAACTGCGAGCAAACCGAATACACGGAGTTACGCTCGTGGGGCCAAGTGGAGAATGTGCAGGAGAGTGGTAGATGTCAGCAGGGCACACGCAGCCATGGGCACAGACAGCTATGGGACACACACGGCTCTGGGGACACACACAGAACTCCGGGGACACGCAGAACTCCGAGGACACACACAGAACTCCAGGCACACACAGAACTCCGGGGACACGCAGCCATGGGGCACAGACAGCCAAGGAACACACGCAGCCATCGGGCACACGGACCCATGGGACACACAGCCATGGGACACACACAGCCATGGGACATATACAGACATGGGACATATACAGACATGGGGCTTATGCACCCATCAGGCACGCGCAGCCATGGGACACGCGCAGCCCCCGCTCACACACCCCCGTCGGACACACACACCGCCATCAGACAGACACCCCCATCGCACACACACACCCCCACAGCACACACAGCCCCACCGGGCACTCGCAGCCCCGCCCGGCAGCGCGGGGCCCCGGGGCGCCCATTGGTGGCCGTGCGGTGGGCGGGGAGCGGCAGCGGGCCCGGCNCTCGGCCCGGGGTCCCACAGTGTGTCCTGCCCGTCCGGAGTGTGTCTTGGTCCCGCGGTGTCTGTGCGCGGCCTGGGGCCGGGTGTTTTGGGGTTTAGAGGGACTCTGAAGTTACCAACTTTGCCCGTGTACCAAACCCGCTGCGGAGCTGTAAGAGGAACCCCGCCGCTTGAGCCGTGCGCCTGTGTCAGAGCGGCACGTGAGCGCCCAGGCACTGCGAGGGACAGGGAATTGTCGCTTCCCTCGGTGGTTCCCCTCGCCAGCCAGCCCGTGTCTGTCCTCGGTCACGAGTGCGGTGAGCGGCGGAGCGGGAGCTGCGGGCGGAGCGCTCGGGATGAGTGCAGGGACAGGGAGCGGGGGGACGGAGCGGGTGAGGCTCTGCCTTGAGTTTCGTGTTTTCCTCCCTTCCTCCTTCCCTTCCTCTGCTGCTTGGGCGCCTCTGAGCCGGGCTGGCACTCGCAAGAGCCACAGCTGAGCTCAGGCTGCCAGCAGCTGGGTTTGGTAACATCAATCGGAGCTCCTCAAAAGCCGCTGCCCGGCCGTCCCCTTGCTCTGGCCCTACGCTGAGCAGCAGTGGCAGGAAGCTTGGTGGCTCAGTCAGTCCATATCCCACTGGGACTGGTGACATTCTCAAGGGCCTGATGTGACAGTCAGTCCCAAAATGTACATGAATTATGCTGAACTGGGTTCCCCATAAGCATGACAGGAAGCGGGTTGCCAGAACCTGCCCCCCTTACCCCAGCAGTTACAGCATGCCGGGAAAGAGCGAGGAGCAAGCTGGAATGCCCTCAGGCAGGAAAAGGAGAGGAACTTTGTTTTTCTTGCTCTGAATGCCTGCTCGGGCAGCTGTGTTCTACTTGCCGTCCTCGGTGAGCAAGAGCTTACCCCAGCCCTAACTCCAGGAGAGATTTCTTATCTGAGCAAAGCAGAAAGAGGGAGTCGGGGAAAGCTGCAGAGAGATGAGACTCGGGGCATTTTCTGCTGGCAGCTCTCAGAAGTCAGATCTCCCTGTGCTGACACTCAGGGACCATCCCATGCGTGGTATGCCTGAGGTATGCAGTGGATACCAAGGCTGTCAGTTCTGCCTGACGGCAGGAACGAAAAGATCAGGTAGAACAGCTCGCTGCATCAGTACACTTAAGCCCTAGATACATACAGACTTGAAAACATACCCCAGACTCGCTGACCTGGGAGCTTAAGTTGAAATGCTGTGCCTGGCAGGCATCGACATGGCTGTTTATAATCACAAGTGAACAAGCACTCATTGTTAAGTGTTGTGGCGTGCTTACTTCTGGAGTGAAGTGCCAAGCTGGTTTTTTTTTCCTTTGAATATCAGTCGTATTCACTGCATTTGATCACATGCAGAACTAGCAGATCTTGATGAAAAAAACAACCCAAGAATTAGCCATGCCAGAAACCTCTGTGAAAAGCAGCATGCCAGCAAAGCACATCTTACCTCCCTCATTTCAGCTGGATAAGCTGCTGCTGTATGTGGTACATGGCACGTGTAGCATTTGGTGATAAGCACTGTGACCCTGCTGAGCTGACACAGCAAACTGGAGCAAACAGAGAAAAAAGTATTTACCAAAATGAATAAAATAGATTAGACTTCATATCATCACTTTGTTCCAAAGGGAGAGGCTCTCATCTCCCAGGAAAGGAGACCATGGTAACACTCAACAGCTCTGTATTTACCAAATTCACAAAGTGCTTGTGTTCCAAAGCCAAACTGTGGGTTATTTGCAGTGAGTCACAGTATTAACATGCAATTGGGTTTTATGTGGTCAGTGAAGCCGAGCGCTGTGTGGAACTCGGGCAGGATGGATCTGGCTTGTGGTGGGATGTGATGAGTCAGCCCTCGAATGGCTGTTCCTCCCCCCACCTGAACCGGGAGCTCACAGAGGGACAGAGTTAGCTGTACAAACCTAAAGGTGGGCACTCTAAGTCCCACTCCTATTATTTTTTTTTAACTTTTTATTATGTCTGTGTGCTGTTCTCCAGTCACTTATGCCTGCGGGGAGAGAGATGGAAGGAAAACATTCTGCTTTTGCATCTCAGGGAAACTCCTTCAGGAAACAGCCTGGGCTAGAGCAGCCAACAATTTTAGTCTTAGCAGAGAAGATTTTCCCACGACAGAGCTGGCTTTCCTTAGGTTAACTCGTGGCATTTTAACTAGGTAGTGGAGGAGTAAGAACATACCTGCAGGTAGAAGTGTGATGTATAATGAGAGCTCACCTTCATTTCTTCCGCACTGCAGGATTGTGTCCAGTCCCTTCTCCTTTTGCTCTATGCAGTAAGTCCAAGAGCTTTCTGGCCTGTGCAGGGACCCAGATCAATGCAACAGCTCAAGCTTTCAGAGCAGCAGAGCTTACATCCCCCTTTGAAAATGAGCTTGGATTTCCTGGCTCTGCGCAGGCACCGTCTTTATATCTGACAAAATATTTTCATTTCCACTGGGATATTGTGTGCAAAGATCCCTAGAAATAGAGTTATGTCAAGTACCATACATTCTTGAGAGGTTGAACCATGCTTCTAAACTACCTAAAATAAAATAAAAGAGGTAGGCTAAGAGTTCCATAACCCAGAAGCACGAGGAAATGAAACTCGTGGGACTGCTTTGGTTTATCCCATTTGCCGTTGCTGGTGCCAAAAGTTCTTGAGAGTATATTACTGCATTTACAGTCTTTGCACACCAAGGATCCCAAGCTGTAATTTGAGTCTTTATTATTTGTGTGCTCATCTTGCTCTTTCACACAGAAACTCCTCATCCAGGGATTTGTGGAGAGACCACATCCCAGGACAGGTGAGAGCCCAGGTAACCCTAGTCAGGGAGTTTGGTGCACAGTTGTGGACCACAGTTTGCCCTGCCTGTCTGTTCTTCAGCCTAATCTGTGTGTTTAAGAGGGAGAAGGTAAAAACACACGGTGCTTATTGCAGCAGGGCATCTCCTCTCCATGCAGAGGCCCACTGGGGCTGATAGATCCACGAGGGCAATGCAGGCGCTCTCCTCTCTGATGACAAGTGGCAGATCCCTTGCACAGCTGCTGCATGTCTCTGCCATGGCAGGTTGGTTTAGGGTGATTCCAGCCACTGCTGCTGGAGTCAGCCCCTGGATTCCCCCTCTGGCTGCAGCCTGGCCGGAGCACTCAGTTGAATGCAAACTGCCCACCCACACGAGTGGATGTGCCCAACACTGCCCAGCTCCATCCAGTGCATTCCAGTGCTCTGGGGCCCTGAGGATACACATCCTTCCCTCCAGCTCAAGGGAGACCCCGAGGAAGGCAGCACTCAGGAGCACTGACCCCTCAGTACCTCTCAGTGAAAGCTGTTTCTGCAGGGTAGGTCACTTCATTTAGGTCTCCCATGGCTAAACTTGTGTCTTGGCCTTGTGCCTTTGCACCCTAGAGAAGGAAGTTCTCGGAACTCAGACGAATTGGCCGGTCTGTCTGTCAGATGGGTCAGGTGAGAGGAACATGGTGTGCAGCAGCCTTCAGCAGCAGCTCTGTGGTTTCCCTTCCAGCACAGCAAAGGGGTGATTTGGGGTGAAGGGCAAGGGTAGAATGCCCCAAACACACAGGACCATCATCCTCCTCTTCCCTTTCCCTTCCAGCCTCCTTGGCAGCAGGGAATCTGGGCAAGGAGCACAGGGATAACTGTGGAGAGCAGCTCTGCATTAATGGTTCGATGAACCATTAGCAGCAACCAGGGTAACAACACATGGCCCTGTGATCTGGGAGCTGCCTCGTGATGGCTGAGCTACCTCGCTGGAGGAGGAAATGACTCACATTCCCATGGCCAGCTGGCCTTGGGGCAGCACCCTCCACCCTGCAAGGGGCATCAAAAATCGACTTACAGAGAGTGCCTTCCTTACCGCAGACTGCCAAGAGCAAGCAGCTGCTTTCGCTTCAGAGTTACCCTTACCTGCATTTCCTGTTAGAACCAAAACCCAGCACACTGTCAAACCCCCAGATTGTGTGAGAAGGAGGGTGCAGAGGTGTGGGAGAGATGAGCGTGCTGCATTCCACTTCCCCTTCAGCAGAGATCACACTTTTCAGAATGATTTGTCTTGCATTGGGAAGCACCATCAGCCCTGGGATAATGGAGGAAAGGCTTAGCTTGTGTGGGTTGATTCACATCATGAGAGCTTTTTGCTTTTCTTTTTTACCCTTTGTGTCATGCATGGAAGACCAGCAGGAACAAGTGATACCACAGAGGTTCATTTTGTTCCTGCCTCAGCTCTGGCCCTAAATGGAGCTGTGGGGTGTTTGTGTCTGTAACCAATCCTTGAGAAAGCAGGTGTGCAGTCAGAAATGGGAGGCTTGCTCCCAAGACCCTTTTATGCAGAACCATGGATCTGCATAAAATCAGGTTCAAACCAAGTGGCTTTCTTTTCTAAGGGCACACAGTGAGACTGGTAAAAAGCACATCTGTAGTGGAAGATTTGACTCTGCCTCCAGGGGCTTCCACTGCTGCCAGCTGAACTGTTCCAGTATAGCCGGGGCTGTTGCAAAGTGAGGTCAGCAAGTTTGAAGGTTTAATTTAGAAAGGTAACAAACTCAAGGGAGGAGTGCTCAGGAGATTCCTTGTACCCTCAGATCGCATTCAGAGCATCTCACTTGTGCACATGTTGGCTGCTCACCTTCACCCCCGTGCAGATGTTCACAGTTTCACCACTTCCCTCTGTTTTCCTCTCTTCAGAGTGAGCTGGAGATGGTGGACCACCTTGCAAACACCGAGATCAACAGCCAGCGCATTGCTGCTGTGGAAAGCTGCTTTGGGGCTTCCGGACAGCCCTTAGCCTTGCCGGGCAGGGTCCTTCTGGGAGAAGGGATTTTAACCAAAGAATGCCGCAAGAAACCAAAGCCTCGCATATTTTTCCTTTTCAATGACATCCTGGTCTATGGCAGCATAGTCATCAACAAAAGGAAGTACAATTCCCAGCACATCATCCCCCTTGAAGATGTCACTTTGGAGACGCTGCCAGACACCTTGCAGATGAAGAACCGTTGGATGATTAAAACCTCCAAGAAGTCCTTTGTGGTTTCCGCGGCCTCCCTCACGGAGAGGAAGGAGTGGATCAGCCATCTGGAGGAGTGCATCAAGCACCTGCTGACGAAGACGGGCCGGCAGCCCTGCACGGAGCACGCGGCTCCCTGGATCCCAGACAAGGCCACGGACATCTGCATGCGCTGCACGCAGACCAAGTTCTCCACGCTCACCCGCAGGCACCACTGCCGCAAGTGCGGCTTCGTCGTGTGCGCAGACTGCTCCAGGCAGAGGTTCCTGATGCCCCGGCTGTCCCCCAAGCCCCTGAGGGTCTGCAACCTGTGCTACAGGCAGCTGCTGGCCGAGAAGAAGAAGGAGGCAGAGGCAGATCAGAGGCAGGCTGAGCCGATCCGCTCTGCCATCCAGGGCTATGAACCCTCCAGTGGTGACGACAGTGACAAGTCTGACGACGAGAAAGCGGAGCAGTGGCCAGCAGACACAGAGTTTTATACCTCAGAAGTATCCTGGTCATCTTTCCACAGCTGACCTCCCTGGGAGCTGGTGGCGTTTAGACACTGGGAAGCCAGCCTCTGGCCTCCAGTGTATGTCCTTCTCAATGTTTTCTCTGAAGGCCATGCCTAGGAAGGTGGATCTTGGCCCCTGCATGTCTGAGCAGAGATGAGCTTACCCCTCTGAGAACATCTCATGTGAGTGCAGAGAGGAACAGCTCAGTGAACAGCACTGAGGACCGGGGCAGCGCCCTGTAGATCAGTCTTGGCCAAATGAGCTTATCCTCCAGTGCCTTATTCCTCCTCTCTGCAAAAACACAGCAATATGAACTTCTTGTTTGAAATGTTTTGAGACTGGCTCTTGGGAGAAAAAGGAGCAAGAAGTCCTGGAGTTGAACACACTTGCCTGCTCACCGTGTGTTCCTCTGTCATGGCAAGGTGTACTCTGGATGCTATTTCCATGAGCATTCTGAGATTCTCACTGCAAGCGTGCCAGCCTGAGGGAAGAGCTGCTCATCCCTGCACAGTAAGGCCAGCACCGGCTTCCCTGGGTCTCTCAAGGTTGGAAACACTAAGAGAAGAATGGAACTCTGAGTGCGGGGAGCTCGTGTGAGGCTCACCATGAGCAGCCCCAGCAAAGCACTGGAGCACCCAGCTCTCTCACATGGAAAGAGGCCATGCCAGTGGTACCAGGGCAGGAGGGGGAAGGAAAGGGGAAAGGGACAGGTAAAATACACTGAGCAGTGAACTACAGAGAGAGAGAGGTACTGCAGTTCACTCAACTAAGTGCAGAGTCCAGATCTCAAACATAGCCACATTACTAGAAACTTGAAGATCTCAAGCCTATCAGGTAAAAGGACAGCCCAGGGAAGACTTGTTGTAAGTCTTAAAAAAGCCAGGAAAAAAGCCCCGAATTAAGATCCTGTGAAGTACAGCACTTCCCCTTCCCTCCTGGGCTGCTGCCCAAGGCATTGGATTCTCACTTGTGGGCTCACCTCCTGCCTTATCAGTCTCATGAATCCAAAGTTAAGGTTCTTTATGTACTTCAAGGATGGGAGCCAAAGACTTTACAGTTAACTTGAGATCAACTTTAAAGTTCAAATTCAGTTAGAAATAAACTGTATTTATTTAAGTATTCTATCATAATGTAGCATGGGAGTAAATATACAGAAAATCAGACAACAGCAATTATTTTGCAGCAGACATTTCTACAAAATCCATTATTACTTTTTAGTATATTTTTGTATTGTGTATCTTGTGGTCTGGAAAAGCAACATGGCTGGGAATACACTGCCAATGTTCTAAAATGTTTCCTCACCATGACCTGTTACAAGCAGTGCATTGCTTGACAGATGGCCATGGGTTTTTTTAAATTTCAGTTCAAGATAATCATTCTTACTGTCTTTTATAAACTGCTACTGTTTCAATGAATTTGTATCACTTGACTGTGTGTGAATAAAGATATGGCCAACAGGAAGGAGCCAGGAAAACAGGACAATAAAGTGTGTTATTATTGAACAAGAGCCTTAACAAGAGCTGGGATCCAGGCCCGGCCAGCCCAGCATGAGTTGTGACTCCTCAGCTGGGGGGAGACTGCTCTGGTTTCTATTTACTGCGTGCAGGTAAGGGCATCAGAGCTGACGCTTCCTTTCTATTTATACCATGTTATCGTCTGACAGACTTTTCCCAAGTCTTTTGCTCTCCCCTGCAGTAGTCTGGATTAATTGGAACAGTATTTTTCCGGTGGGGACACAGCTTAGAGTGGGCCAGCAAACCTTATGACCTAAGCAGATGTTTTTGGGCTTTAAAGCAATAAGTACACTGAGTTCTGTTTTTTCCATCCCTCTCCAGGCTTAGTTCCTAACTCTGCACAGCAGTGATTGTTTTTACAATGCCTCCCACCCACCAGAAGGGTGTACATGCTATGCAAACAGAAAATGACCTTAAAAATAAACAGCCATTAGAGTGGCTCACAAGCCAAAAATAGCCCAGCTGCTGAATCTGCATCCATAGCTGGCATTCCAGTTCCCTGCTCCTGAGGTGAAACTCCCAGTTTCTTCCTAGTAACTGGCTCCAGAAGTGAATTGCAGTTTTGAACCTAATCCTTACTTCTATTAGAGATCAGCTTACTTTATGTGTTCGAAGGTCTCACTATTACCATCCCCAAAAGACCTATGAACTGCTTTTATGCTCTACTGAAGGACAGGCACGCCTCTAACGAATGCCTTCTGGGTGAGCAAGAGCCTTTCTTAATCACAGCAGGAAAAAAAAAACCCAGAAAAAACCAAACCACCAAAAACAACCCAGCCCCTTTTTTGGTGCATGTTGCTGATGGCTTTTGGGGGAATGCACACACCTTCCTCCAACTGGAAGCCCCAAGAAACCAAGCAATTCTTAAACTCTTAATGCCTATGGTAAAAGGATCCTGCCCAGAAAAACATGGGTAAATTTAAACAAAGCCTCTCCCCCACTTCCTGAAGTTCTGTTGCAGAGCTGAGCACTGGGATTAGAGCCTGGGGCTCCTGGCTTCTGGCCTGCTGAACACATGGGTTTTAAATCACAGGCTGTGTGCTGTTACAGTCCAGCCTGGAGTTTTCCAGCCTGATTCTATCTCCAGTGCTTTAATAGGGCATTTCCTGATGGTTTGCGCTCTATTTTAGCTAAATAAAGGCCTTACCAGAGATCCTTGCAGTTCACAGCCCCACATGACCAGGAAGAGCAGCAGCTCAAATGCTCACCTTGGGAAACATCTGCAGGCTGGAGGGTTTGTGGGGTCACATCCTTGTCCTGAAGGACTCCCAGATGTGATGTATGGGGATCATTTGCCAGAAGAGGTTCCTTGCTCAGCCCCTGCCTGAAAGTGTCCCCATTGCACACCATCCTCTTCTGCTCTCCAGAGCTGGTTGGAAGGGGGAGGAAGAGGATGGCACTGGTGCAGCAGCCAGTCAAGAAAGCTTAAGAGGAGGTAATGAGGAAATTTGCTCTGCAAATAAACTGAAAGGATCAAAGAGGTTCAATGAAAGCTGTGTGTTCTGCTATCCCAAGGCACAGCCCAGGTACCCAGCAGCTCCCAGGCACCCCAATACCAGGTCCCAGCACGGTGCTGACTCAGCATTCATGAGCACTCAGGAGGGAGAAGTGAGCCAGCTGCTCCAACTGAGACTTGCTCCCAGTTACTCAAACACTCGGTTTCTATCCAAGCTGGAGTTCTGGCTCTGGCACAGCTCACAGCCTCTTTGACTCACTGCTGCTGCAAGGCAGGTTCTCGTGTTCCTCACTCAGCCTGGATTTTTGATTAGGAGGAGGAACTGAGGAGTACACACGGTCCCAGCTGCTCCTGAACTGCAAAGCGATGTGTCTCCAGTGAAAAATACAGGCTTCTGTTTCTCACTCTTTCTGCTCCAGGCTATGGACCTTTAAGAATGGTGCTGGCAGGAAGGAGATGTTACACTGCTGTCCCATCCATGGTGGACACAAAACAGCTGCAAAGAACCCTTGCCCAAGGCATATCCATGCTGCATGCTGGAGATGGTGTCCAGGGCACCCAGGGAGGAGCACAGGCTGCACACCGGGGGGTAAAGCACTGCAGGGGCAATACCCAGCCAGGTCTGCTTTATGTTACGTGTCACAGGCAGGAACAACCCCAGTGCCGTGCAGGTGTATGGGAAGGAGCCTCTCCTGCCTGCAACCTTGTTCATAAAACCCCCAAATGCAGCCAGTGCTGCAGTCCTGTGTAGCAGGTGGGGGAGAGGAGGCAGGCAGGGAGGTGGTGTGAAGTGCTGGTGAACCCCGAGCAACACCGAAGCTGGCATTTGACTTCGATTCCAGTAAGGGCCGGAAACGCCAAGAAGCAATAAGCAGGTTTTCTGTAAACCTCTTACAGAGAGGTTCACAGCCCAGAGCAAGTTACACAACCTGCTCAGTCTGCTACTGTAAGAAGGGGAGAGAAAAAGGAGGAGGGGAGCTCTGGAGACAAGGTTTTTCTTTAGCAGAGCTCTCTCCTGCAGTGCCTTCTGTTGCACACACCCTGGGGCAGAGCATCTGCTGCCGGCAGCAATCCTGCTACCTGTGATCCTGCTGCCCAGACTGCCCCATGCAGTCAGGGATTGCTGAGCTTTTGCCAACTTCTCCTTTTTTTAATCATAAACACAGTGTTTTGGTGAGAACCTATGGAAAAAATGGAATTGAGAAGGAAAAAGCATTAACTCAAAGCAAGACAGGTCTCTTTTCCTCTAACAGCAACAAGAAAAAAAAAATCACATTTTTTACACATAAGGTAAAACCAGAGCCTTAGAGGCTTCGTATAAAAAGGATTTTCCAGAGTGCTTCCAGGAGTGGCCCCTCACAATTTTCCTCAGATGGCTCAAACAGCTCCAATAGTGGAGTGAGAGCAGGAACCAACCCACAAACCAGAGCCACCAGCCCCTCGGGTCACAGCTCCGCGGCTTCCGCCAGAGCCTCCGACTTGATGGGTGCTCAGCAGCAAGTACCAGGCAAACCAGCCTGAGTCTCTAGATCCTCCCCAAAATGTCCTTGAGCACAGCTGTTTCCTGTTTGAGCAGCCTCTAAGAGCCAGGTGGTGTCCATAGTCCAGAAGTCTCCCATACACTCCCTTAGGGCTCTGCACACCCTGTGAGCCAGCCCTGCTCCCCAGGCACCCAGTACCAGCCCTCGGGGCAGCTGAGGCCACCGCAGCTTCCCCCTGCCCAGCTCCGTGAGCAGCAGGGAGCCTCGCAGCACCTGCAGGGTTGTCTTCTCTCTGGGGAGAGGCTGCTTTTCACCGGTTTGGCAGGACCCGGCTGCTCTCCTCAGCACACTCCAGGCGCAGCTGTCCGCAGAGCACAGGGGAGCAGAGACAGGAGTGACGCTGTGCATTAACCCTGCTGAGGCCTCTGCAGCACAGCTTTCGGCTGGGGCTCAGACAGGGCAGGTACCTCCCCCCAGCCTCAGCAGAGGCAGGCTGGTGTCAGTCACGTCCGTCCCGCAGTGGGGTGGCCTCGTCCCGCAGGGTGTGAGGCTGCAGCTGCGTTTGTTCATAATTTGTTCACCCACCAGTGCCAGGTATACATATGGTACAGCCCCTGCGGGCTGAGCAAGCCCCTCTGCCCGCGCCGGGTCCCACGGGCACCCGGGATGTCACACGCTGCAGCCATCTGTTCGCAAGGAAATAGCTTTAATGATGAGAGGCTCTACAAAATCCACTGGCAAAGAGCTGCGCTGTTAATCTGGGGAGGATGACAAATGGAGACTGTCACACTTGGCTGCTTCAGGACTTAACAGTACTGCTGCTGCTCCCTATAACACAGCAGTTGGAGGTGTGTTGCCTCCATAAAAACGGGATCTGGAATGCAGCTGGTGTAGCCCTCGAGCAGGGGCAGCGCTCACAGCACACCCTGGAGCCTAAGGACAACCCTCTGGAGCAGCAGCGCTGCAGGCACCTGGCAGTCAGCAAGTAAGCACCCTCACACCGGCTGACATCCTCCCTCTCTCCCCAGGAACACTAAACAGCCAAAGCCCAGCACACGGGTGTGTCACAGAAGGGGTCCGACAGGATGTTTGTTGGTTGAGACCTTACAAGTTACAGCTCTGCACAGCTTCCCCCCATTTCAGCAGCCTCACGCCTCGGGAGAACGACCTGGGCAGTGCATGAAGAATAGGGGAGCCTCCAGCACTGGAAATGCTGCTCCCCTTGGGAGAGCGGGGAAGGGTCCTGTGCTGGGAGCTGGCAAAGGAGCTGATCATGGCCCAATCACAAGCAGCACAGCACCCCGGACACAGACTTTGACAGGCTGCTCCTGAACAGATGTGGTGTTAACAGCTGGAGCACAGCAGGCTCAGCACCTCCAGCACAGCTCTGCCTCCCACTCAGAGCACTTGAACTTGCCCCTCCTGCTCATCCTCCACACTAGAATGTGTCTCTGGAGGCTGGATTTTCCTGGGGCCAGCTCATCCAGCTACACTGGGACGAGGCTGCAGCAAGCAGGGCATCCCTTCCAGCTGCACCAGCTCTGCACAACAGGCACCTCTGTGAGCTGGAGGGTTCCTGGCTACAGGTTTAGGAATGACAGCAAGACAGGGGAAGAGAAGGATATACATATATCCTGATATATATGTATATATATATATACATATAATCAGTTCTGTGAGAATACATAAACATTCAAAACGAAACAAGAAACTTGACTCATGTAATCTCACTCTGTCAAACAACATTCCCTTCTGCAAAGCAAAGCAATAGCATGACCATATCGTAATACAACTTCCACTTTATAAGGGTGTGAATAAAGATTTCCCTCTTTAAAAATATGGCCTAGTGCTTTGGGTTCTGGTGCCATGGAGGCATTTTGTCTGTGGTGCAAGTAATAAAGGCATTTGGTTTAATTTTTAAGTCTATATTGCAATTCTGAGATCATGAAATAACTGATTGCAACTGATGGACAAGGAGAGGTCAGGTCCTCTGCTTAATCACTTGTTTGTACATGGGAAAGCAGTCAGAGAGGAAGGCTCCAGTCCTGAGCAGAATAAAAGACACAAAGGCAAATGGGCAGGTCTTCCCTAGCACAGGAAACGCCTTTTGTACAACACAAAACATGCCACGCTTTTAGCAGAACGCGATTGCTTTGGCAGTTCCTGCGTTGTGTTTGACTCACACTAACACAGATGTTGGCACAACACTGCAGGAACCCATGAGTTTGAGAGAACATGGAAGCAGTCTTACTAAACCAGAGCCAGAGTTCACCTGTCCCAAAATCATCAGGGACAGCATCTAAGAGGCACCTACAGAGCAATATTTCTGCTGCTTTAGTCTCGTCAGCCTGCTGATAAACTTGTGGAGGCAGAGGTTGGTCCTGGTCCCGTGTGACCAGCCCTCACTATCAATCTGCCTAATCACTTTCTGAATACATCTTTTTTTGGCACTTAGAGCACCCTGTGGCAATTTGCTCACAATTCCCTGTCACAGTGTGTGAACAAGCACTTCCCTTCACCTCTGCCAGTTCAGGGCGTGCACCCTGACTTCTATACCACGGTATGGTTCCTCCTGTTCATCTCTGTGCCATTCGAACCTGTGACCAAATCTCTCCCCATTAGTGCCTTTTCCGGGTCAAACAGCTTAAACCAGCTTATCTCTTTTACACAGGCGCCCTCCCTTACAGTGTTATCCTTCTCTGGATCCTTCAAAGCTCTGCAATACCCTCTGGCTCCAGTAGGACAAACCCGAGTGGACCAAGCAGGCTGCACAGCCTATACAAAATGTGGCTGCTACCTGGATTTATTCAGTGACCTAACTACATTTACTTCCTTCTTGGTTTCCTTTCCCACCTGTCCTAACCTTCTCATTGCCTTCTGACTCACTGCTGAGCACTGAGTTTGTACTGTCAGAAATCTGTCCGGTGACCACAAGCTCTTTCCTGAGAGAAAATAGGTCAGCACTGTATAGCCAGGGTTATCCCTCTGGTGGCACTTACCACTACCTAGGGTTCTGCTGACTGCAGGCTCATGGCAATGTTTGCAGCTGCTGGCAGGCACTGGGGTGCTGGGGGAAGGTGCCTTTGCTGCCCAGTAAGGTTTTGAAATTTTGCAGATAAAGCAGAGCATCCTCTCTATTCCTCATAGCACAGCGTGACCTTGTTTTGCTTTGTGACCAGCACACGCCAGGACGATCCTGTACTTGGAACACAGCAGCAGCACAGAGCTGGGGCTCTTTGGCTAAGCCCAGCAGTGCCTGGGTTTAACTCGGTAGTGCTGGGGCTGCATCCTCGGGGCAGGGTTAAGAGATGGTGCGGCTGGAAACGGAGCTGCTGCAGAACCCCGCAACCACATCGTTAAACGCTCGGCACGTGCTGCTTCCCACGAATATCCGAGGTGCCCAAAGATGCGCCAGGGCTAACCAAAGACATGGGACAGCTTTGAAGCTGGCTCGGTTGTTGGGTTGTGAGCAGCCAGGAGTTGGTTAATTGATTTCCTGATTGCTATCTGCAGACACCATCCAGTTTTGGTCTATTGCATAACAATACAGCGCAGTTACATTAGCCACAACACAAACACATACCTTTGTCACAAGGCAGCTTAATTAGTTAGTAAGAGCAGAGCACTTTGAAGACGTAAAGCACCACAAGAGTGCTCCTTATTATCCTCGCTGCTACTTATCATTAGCGGCACAACGTGAGGGCTAATCTTCACCCCCCACTCACCAGGGAGGTGCTGCTGCCATTGTCGGCTGCCCCAGTCCCACGGGGCCGGGTTGAGGACATGAAAGTCTGAAATTAGGATTAGACTCAGCGTCAGCACGGGCTCCTGCAGAGTTAAACTTCAGAGGCAGTAGAAAGCCTCAAGTATGCAGGCGGCTGCCAGGAGATGGGAGGCTGTTCGCTGTGGTTATGGAACAAATATTTTTATACACAGATTCCTGGAGAGAATGGCTGGGGAAAAGCATGCAAGCCCCTTTTATGGAAGCCAGCAAAATCAGATCCAGGAGCCTTCCTCACCAGCACCCTAGTTAGCCTTTTATTACTGACTTTGTTCCTGCATAAGCCATTAATAAACTGCAGTTTGGTCAAAGTCTGCTGCATGAACTGTGGCTCACAGACAGGCACAGAGCAGGCAGCTGATTCCTACTGTTACCCCAGCAAGTATTCTGCTTCAATGCACTATTTTCTGGACCATTTTGCTCTGCCCCTGCTTTGTTGAATAACAAAGCATTTGCTTTTGCACCTCGTCTCTCTCAAGCCCAAATATTACATTCAGCTGTTGTGTCTTTTGTATCCTTCACTGCTCTAAAAGGGAATAAGTCTTTAACTTTTGATTTTGAAAATCTTGTTATGTAGGGCTTAAAATTCACCTGGAAGAGCAAGGTAGAAAGTGAGATGGCCCCCTCGTTTTTGCCCTGAAAGAGTAGGATTTGTAGAGCCAGAGAGGTGTGGGTAAATGCAGATGGCAGTCAGAAGTCAGAGCTGTCCTGGGCTTTTTTCTTGCAAAAAACTTCCTTTAGGATCAAGCAGAATTGTCTGCCAGGGAGAGGGCAGAAATGTAGGGGAAATACCCATTAGAAAGTTACCTGGGTGAGAACAAAACTTAATTTTGAAAATCTATGCAAATATCAGAAGAATGAGCTTACCTACACCCAGGACAGGCTTTGCCCACTTTGTAAGGAGACAAGATCTCCTCCAGCTGTGAGGGAATGCCAGCACCTGGGGAGGTCCAGTTGAGGTTAACACACCTGCACTGGCTTCGTGGTCTCTCCCACTGCGAAGTCAGATCTCTGTAAATGTTCACGAGCTGATTCTGACTCTGATTCTCCAATTATTTTGCCTTAAAATCTCAGCACAAGGAGCTGCTCAGGGAGCTGCAGTAGGGTGAGGTAAAAATAAGACCTTCAAAGCTTTTGTTTTGTTAGAATGAACCCAAATTACAAAGATTATTCATCATATCTCACTGATACAGAAATAACAAACCCTTCATTCTGTCTTCAGATTACACATACAAAGTAATCTGAGAGTGCTCTACTCCAAAGCAGCATGTCAGAGCATAGGACAGATTTAATTTCACTCTAAAGCACTCCTGCCCACTGAAGCTGAGCAGGAAATAGGGAATACAAAACATTTGCATGCTGTTAGACACTCCTGTACAGGGTCTAATTAGTTAAGGTCAAACATCAGTGTAAATCTTTCACTCCCCTGCCACAAAGAAAGCAGCTACATTTCAAAACTTAGCAGTTTCTTCTTTGTCCTGATTGCTGTGAACCTCTACTAACATTTATTACATTCCTTCTTTGATGCTCACGTCCTGACTGCAGGATCAGAGAGTGGTTAGCTGTAGAATAGTGCTATCACATTTCTGTAACACACCATTTCCTACTGATAGATTACAAAGCGTTTAACAAAAAGCGCATTCAGGATCTAGATGGGAAGGTACTCAAGGTCACCCAGCAAACAAGCAGAAGAGCCAGAGAAGGTGATATTTCTTCTGAGGCCCAGCAGAATGGGCTTGCCTCAAAGCCACACTGCTCTCCCTGCTGAGAGCTGAAGGGTGATCTCGGGTGAAAGATCAGCAGTGACACGGAGGGAACTGCAAAGGTACAGGCATCCAAATGCAGTGCCTGTACTGAATGTTGAAACCTGTAATGTTCACGTTAAATTCTTCCTGCTGAACAGTCATCCAAAGAAATGAATACCTTCATTTTTGCAGACTTCAGAATAATTTTATATATTTACCTCATAGGCTCTTCTGGAATTCATAAATCACACTTAATGAGAAGTATTAGCACACACTTACTGCAATTACATGATGAATGTTTGATTTCTGGCTTACAGCCTGAAAAATACATAGATTTCTGTGATCTCTAGAAAGGTAAAGATGAAACCTCATGTTTTAATTAGGGGCTAATAGCTTTAGTTCACTTCAATGCAAAGGCCTTTGGTTTTTTAAAAGCTTTCCAACCCAGCTGAAAGGCTGATACTCAATTAGTCTGGAGTTACACGTCAACTGATCAAGCAGTGACAGCCTAAGCTATTGCTTTCTCTATAAGAGCTTTTAGCTGGGGGGGAAAATGCACTGCTTTTACATCCTCTGGCTGCACCAGCGCTGCCAAGCTGCAGATGAAGACTGAGCCCAGCAGGTCCTACCACTGCAGCTACACAGGATCAACCTCTCAGCCTGCTCCCATGTCACCAGTGAGCACTGCTGGAGCTGCAGCAACTCTGTGAGGACAAAATGGGAAAATTTAATCTCCACATGAATCTGCACAGTTTTTAATAGAAATATTAATATTGGAATAAATGCCTGGAAGTGTGTGTACATGAAAGCACCAGAACAATTAACAGAGAGGCCTCTCTGGATAGTCAGGGATTCCATTCCATCAAATGGAGGATTCACTCCTGCTGTCCAGCCCCAGAGGGCCCCACAGTGCTGAGAACTCAGCACAGGCAGCAACTGAACAAGACCCTGCACTGACAGCAGGGCAGTCACGGGAGTTTCAGCAAACCACATATGCCAGTCGTCCTGCCAGCACAACAGGCCAAGGGGCTCACAGGAAGGCTAGCAGGAAGCCAGCAGCAGCAAGATATAAAAGATTTGTCCAAAAAGTTAGCTAACCATTGACAAAATGAAGAACCCAGGAGATGAAGTGAGATTTGACTCACCCTCCACATCGTGCACAAGCAATCCTGGCCAGACCATTCAAGCAGGTATGCTGTGAGAGTAAAGTTGTGTAAAATCAATTTGCTTAATGACTTTGACTATTACAATCCCCATCCAACAATCTTTCAGCGAGTTTTGTAGCCCTAACTTCCTATAAACCAACCAAAGTGAAAAAAGACATGCCCACCTCCACTGAGTTGCAGTCATCAGAGGGGAGTCATCTCACAGAAATGTGGATTTACACTGGGTCTTAATTGCTTTATGGCTCAAAAGAGCAGCTATCCTGGCCCTCCCAGCCCTCTGAAGCACAAGGTTTCCTCCCTGAAGAGGTGTTAGTGGGAGCAGGTGAGGGCAGTCATTGCACCCCAGCTGTGCCCCACGTGCTGGAGCACACACGGCAGGAGCCATAAACCGTGACCTGTGAGAGGGGCAGGGGTTCTGCCAGGGCACACAGCCTGGAATGGGGCTGCAGCAGGCAGTACCACACACCAGGCTGCTGGAACCCTCTGAAATGATCCGCTGAGAAACAATCAAACACTAACAACCTGCCGGCAGTATCACCCCACACTGTTAGCGTCAGTCAGCTCACACAGCCCCCATCCCCAGCAGCACCCGCTCCCACCAAAGCAGCTGGTGGGGAAGCTGGGTGAGTGTCCCCAGCCATGCAGCAAACTCTGGCTGCAGGAGAACGCTCAGCCTCCTCAAACAAAGACACTGAGGCAACAGAGCACCTCTCCAGCCTCGCAGGGCAGGGCAGTAGCCGCCTGTGGGGGAACCGCAGCCCACGCTGCCCGGGAAGGGAAGCACACACCTGTGTGCCCCGCACAGATAGCTGCACAGCACCCCCTCCTGCCACAGCCCCTCGGAGAGAGAAGGAGACTGTCTGCTTTGGGAGTGTTCTTCCCAGCAAAGCCCTCTGCAGGTGCGGGAGTGCAGCCCTGCAAGGAGAGAGGCCGTCCTTGGAGGAACTGCCCACGGAACGCTAATCCCTGTTACTTTTCATACTGGAGTAAGAGGGGAGAGATAATGTGACAAACAGGACGTGAACAGGCTGAGCCAAGAGCCACCTCCTTTGCGGGACACAAAGAAATGCAGCCCTCCAAGTAACCAACTCCTCCCTGGCTTGCCAGCTCCACTGTGGACAATCTGCCTTTGCAAACTGACTGCTGCTCAGCTCACAAAATCCCCTTGTCCTTCAGTAATCAAGAAGTAAACTGCCCTCCTCTGCCTGATTCTGTATTTTCTCACTATAATTAAATGTGACATGCAGCTGCAGTAAATATTTGTGCTGTCACAGCTCACATATGATAATCACCAAAGAGCCAACTTCAGCAGGGGATGCATATAAATTCTAGTCTAGTCTGTAGCCAGGCTGGTATTTTTAGTCTAATACACATTCACTAAAGCCAGGAATTTGACAGAGTAAGAGCAAAAAAAGAACATAACCTTACTTTTCATGAGAAAAGGTAACTGTGTTATTCAGATACTGAGGCAGCCTCAAGAGGGTGAGTTTAAGAATTAATCTAATTGCCACTAGATGGCACATCTAAATTACTAATCTGTATTTGAATTCAAAACTGCCTCTTAAAAAAGCATATATATTCCCTGCCCTTGCTGCCATAACACTTGTGTTGCTTTCTATTTTGAAATCAAAAAGCTTAAAAAAACCCCACATTAAAAAAAAAAGGATCTTTTAACTAAAAATACACCATCTGCCAGTGAAAACCTAGCTCGATTCTGTCACATCTGCAACCAAACCAGGTTAATAACCAGCATCACAGATGGTTTATTTATATAAATATGTACATCTCCCCATAGTGACTCTCTCAGCTGCTTCCCAAAACTGCTGGCACTGCCTTACCTCGTTTCCTAGGCAATGGCTGTGTCTCACACTCAGCCTGGACATTATGCAGCTGGAATGGATTTCAGAAGATGCCATCCCCCGCCTGTGGCTGTTTCCAACACCACCAAGGGATGCAGTGGTGGACAGCCATGTCTCCACCAAAGAACAGCAACAGATGGATATTAAAACATTCTCGTGCAGCTGCTCTTTTCCCTCTCATGATCAAATCTGCTGAAGGGTGCTTTTAACTCACCCAAATCCCCACATAGGGCTCCAGACAAAGTATCATGGTGACCTTGATACGACAGCACAGGGCTGCAGTCAGGGCACTAAAGGCACCATGTGCTCTTTCTGCATCATTCAGCAATATAAACTGTTATAAACCACTGAAACACAAACAACAAAATCTTTGTGGGTGCCATGCTCCTTCTCCCTCAGTAGCAGAGTAGCAGGGAGTCCACCATCAGGAGTGGTCATTTCCTAATTCTCTTATGTCCAGACTCACATGAGATGAGCACTTGAGCTCATTTCTGTTCCTCTATTGCCAGCAGTGAAATGTGTTTCAGACCAGTCTGCAAACCTACTGCTACCACTTTGAAAACAGGTACCTGCCACCCTCCAAGGAGCTCCAAGCGCATCAAACCTGTTAAATGAAGATAGAGAGAACAAACAGAATTCAATTAATTTCTTCTGGTTCTACCTCAGTCATCTGAAAACATCTAGAAGTTAAATTTATTACAATGTCTAAGAGCATGCTCTTCTGTGGCATAAAGCTTCTCGGGAGCTCAGCAGCAGTGGGGTTTGACACAAGCCAGGACTGGTGTGTTAGAACTCTCAACTACTTGGGCTCAAGTTCTGTTGGCATCCATGACACATGCCCCTTTTACACCCCAGTGAAGGCTGAAAGAGTGTAGTTCTAATTGGTTTACAATTTCTAAGGGTATAATAAAAAGCATTTCAAAGAATACTCTAAGAAATAGAGCATCACAGGAGAGCAGAGAATGAGAGTAACATGATCTGAACTCCATCCACATCTATTACACTGATACAAGTGATGAAAATCAATTCACTACCTACGTTTGGGCCAAATTTATGAACACCTGTAAAATGGGGGTCATGGTATTGATGTCTGAAACCACTCTGAAACGTGTAATGGTCTGTTTAAATACTAAAGACTATTACAGATGAACTGGAACCCCCATTTTTCCTATGGCCTGCTTTACAATCAGTTGTCAGCTCTGTTCATTCTGGGTTTGAAAAGCTGAGCATAGGATGCCAACACCATCCCACTGGATCATTCAATCATCTGCCACTGCTAGCAGTGTGTTATTTTGAAAAGACTGAACTTGTGAAATAACCAGAAAATTGCAAACAAAAGTAACTGGATTCATAAAAATGGTATTTTTAAATGCATATAGTTTTAAAAATATTTTAAAAGTTGCAGTGTGTGTAATCTGCCAATGAAACTGATACCCCACTGATTTCAGGCTTGGCATTATGGAACTCTGACAAGGTTAGGAGTGCCCACTTACCATTCATTTCCACCTCCTTCTCACATCACTGAAAAAGTACTGTCAAATGCTGGGAACAATCACTTCCCTGCACTCCACTGAATTTATCAAAGGCAAGTGGTACCTGCAGAAGTAAATTAATCAAATGCATACAACAGCAACTTTTGAGTTTAAAGCTTTACCATGTAAACCTTAACTTCCAGAAACCTCATCACACACACACAGGCAGATCTTTATTTTAGACAAAAAAATGAACTTGTCAAAGCAGTTTCACTTGTCTTTACATAAAAAGAAGGCACACCTGCACATTTTTCTACCTACAAACTTGTCTCATGAGTGCCTTGAAACCAAAAGTGAACAACTGGCTGAATGTGGAGCACCCTGGCATTTGGTGCTTTCAGTACTAGTGCAGCTGGCACAGCACCCCACCCCACCAGCACTGCTGCTGCCAGCTGCTGGGTGCCCAGTGCAGGCCTGGCTGAGTTCATTTAATTTAAAGCAACACACAGATCACTATGATGCTTCTTATGAATATTTTAATGAAAACAGTGGACCAGCTGTTCAGACTCACTCAAGAAACCAATCCTGAAGCGACAACCCTAATCCTGGGGCTAATATAAAACTGGCAGATTCAGCTCCCCATTTTTAAAGAGTATTCTTACCACCCCTTCCCATTCTAGGGCACCAGGAACTTGGTGAAAATTGAATTGAAATTGTTCACAGATTGTTTTCATGTTCCTTGAAATCTTGTTTAGGCATCTGCTTCACTTCTTACACAAAAGGATAAGAATTACAATAAAAATGTGACAAAAAATAAGGTAAGGATTGAGTCCTTTGAGTTCACAGTAGAGTAACATACTTTCTTATAAAACTTTCTTTTGCAGGGCTGAAACAGACAATAGGTAAAATTCTTCAAAGTGCCCCAGTTACTTTGGCACCTTACGTGTCATTCACGGGGAAAAAATTAAAGCACTTAAACAAACAGAATTAAATCTTCTAAACAAAACAAAACGACTTTGAAAATTTACAGAAGTGACACATTAGCCTAAGAGCAGCATAATTCCCTTCAGCAATTTGAATTAGTCCTAGTGCAGAGCAATCCAAAATTACACAGCAAGTCAGCATCAGGATAATGCAGTAATCTAATACTATCCTTACAAATCCACACAAATCAAAAATAATAATAAAAACTTAAAAAAAACCCCAAACACCAAAACCCAACACCCCAAAAGATACTTAGATTGGCCTATATTTATAATTAGTACTGATAACTAGTAATTGTTGTGTTGAAGATTCACAACTGTCAGAGTAAAATTCATTCCAGTGTAAAAAGCCTGCTCTGTGTAGGATTATTCTCCATACTCTATTTGTGCTCTTAGCTCCTTGGAGAGGTAATTGATCAGCACTCCTGTCAGCTTCTGCTGGAGACCAGCATTTCCCATCACAAGAGCAGTCAGCTGAGCAACATCAGTCCAGTCTAAGTGCCTGATGATATCCACGGCCTCATCATAAAGTTTCTGCTGCTCAACAGGAGGCAATTCCACTAAAATCTGAGGGACTGGCTTGAACTGTCCAGAAGTCATCCAGGCACCAAGCAATCCACCAAATGCTCCTCCTAGGAAAGACAGTGAGTCATTAGTCTTTAGCAGTTAATGTTAGAGCCTGAAATTCTATCCACAGCCTCCATCAACAGTGTTCCCACCTTGATTAGAAATCAACATACAGTTGTATATGTGTCTGCTTTAACTAGGTTTATACATGATATTCAAAGCACCAAAAAGGATTTTATATGCTTTTTACATCCCCAGCAATCACAAAGAAACCCTTTATACAATCAACACCAATAGCTTCAAGCTAGAAAGAGAAACAAAACACTCCCTGGGATAAACTCTAACACTCTCTTAGGATAAGCTCTACTACTATATAAAACCTTGCCCAAGGGAAACACCAGACCCACTGCCTTATCAGTGTCATTAACACAATCTCTTTCTAGATGCTCCCAGACTGATCAAAGCTTTCTGCTTCTTTAAGAGTCGCACACTGCAGCCTCCTACACACACGAAGTCCACCCCTGCAGGTGCTCAGAGACCAAACCCATTAGGCACATTCAGGCTTTCATCCACCAAATCCACACCCCACCCACCCCAGCTGGACAAGACATGCTCGGGTAAGTAGAGGGTCCCAGGTTATCAGGGTAACAGCAGAGGGATGGATCATCTGCAGATGATGTGAGTGTGGCTGCTGAGAAACCAGCCCAGCAGCCCTACAGGCTCTTCTCCATCAGCATCTGATTGCACCACAGCAATTCACAGGACTGGCAGCTCTGCCCAGAGCACACACATCCTGCTGCAAGCAAGAAAGGAGAACCCTCATAGTGGAGGGGTGTCAGAACTGACCCTGCCTCCAGAACTGCCACTGCAGCGACTGCTCTTAAAAAGTCATTTATGCACTCACACGGATGCAGTTTTTCATTAGACAAAAATTCTTAATTTGCAGCTTTTACTCAGTTAGCAGTTTTCCCCATGATACCACAGAAATACTTGAAAGCCTACGATGGCTGAATTCATCTTCAAGGGACTTTTATGAGAACATCAATAACTGATTTAGGGGCACTTAATGCAAAAGCCACTAGAAGTATTGATGTCTAAGCTCCTCGTCCATTGAGACATGATTTGTTATATGATCACCCTTTTTCCCCCAAGTAACAGCCCCACAGTCTACTCTTCTCAGAGCAGGCAGTCCTTGGGAAGCACGATGACTGAAGCTCCTCCAGCAGTGCTGCACATGGCAGGTAACTCATCCTCATTCTCAGTGCAAAGCAGCAAGAGGGACAATCCCTGCCACCCAGTCCCAGTTTGTCCAAGTTAAAGTGCACTTGACTGTAAACATCTCCTACACAGACGTCCTCGTTTCTTCACCCAGGGATTTGACCACACTCTTGTTCCTGGGGCACAGCCCACTTACCCACAGCGATTCCAGGCGGGCCTCCCACGAGCCCCCCCAGGAAGGCTGTTGCACCTGCCAGCAGTGCTCCCCGACCCGAATGCTTGACCGCAGCTTTCATGCCCTTCGCCTCGGACACATGGCACAGCAGCTGCATCACGTCATCGACAGGGATGGGCATCTTGGCCACTCCAGATCCTGGAAAAGATGGTTTAGGTTATCCTTTGATCACTGCAACAGAGACAAAATCTAGCTGCTAAATGAATTTTAGGGGAAAAAACCCCTAGTGTTCAAGGACAGACATCGGTAACAGGAACTGCTTTCTCTTTCATTTCTGGGAAAACCAACCCTACTAGCCAGTTGCTGAAGGTTATTGAAACTGCAAATGAGACCTCAGAGTCAACCAGAAAAAAAAAAGAGGATTTACAACAAATTCAGAAATTCTACAGTATCTAATTCTTCAGTACATTGCTTTTGCCTTGAGCAATTCCCATGTGTGTTCAGCATCACACACAACTCTGGGAAAAAGAGAGCTTCACTCTACCACAACTAGCAGATTATAGCTGACAAATCTGTCAGGTATCTTCTCATTGTCCTAATTTTTACTATAAATCAGTCAACTATTTTCACATATCAGTTCTTCTCCCTGTTTTGCTACATGCTGAAACACTTCCATGCTGGTTTCTGAAGGCAAGAGTCTGTCTGCAGCAACCAAGCCTGAGGAAGGTTTGGAGGAGAGACCTGGTACTGGGACTAAATGGGGTGCTCTGGAGTCAGGCCATCAGAAATGCAGGGGTGGATGTGTAAGGCATTGGGGCTCAGAGCAGAGATGCCAGAGGAGTCTCATGTAGGAGGAAGCAGAGACACAGGACCCCAGCTTGTAAAATGCTGTCACATGTCCTCAGCAAAGGACAGAGACCCATCCCTGAGAACAATCCCTCTGAGACCAAAACTTCACCTCATTCACTTGCTGCTGCTGCTCATTAAGCAAATACGTCCCACTATGCACACCAACTGAGGAAAAGGCTTCCAGGGATAATTAACAAACAACTATTCAATAGGATTAAAAATAAAATCACATATACACAAGGTGCAGATTTCTTGTTGTACATGTAATGTCAGCACTATAGAACAGATGAGCATTTGGTTTACAGCCCCTAGAAAACCTCTTACCCAGTGTGTGTGCAGTACTTCCTCAGCCCAAGCCAACCTGTCTTCAAGTCTTTCTTGAATAGATCTCCTCAGTGCAAAGTGAAAGTGGAGCGGTATCACACCATTTTTCATATTAAAAATTAACTACTGCGACAGGGAAAGCTTTCTTTTGCACTAAAATGGCTGACTGCAAATCATCCATGTCACTGCAGGATCCAAGCACTGCTGACACTGAACAAAAGTCTGGGGTTTGGGAAGGGACCACATATGCTCCATAGCTGCAAAGAGGCACAGTAGGAAATCCATCAAATAGTTGATTTCTCTCATTACTTCATTCATCTTTGTGCCAGTCTAAAGAAAACATCCGAGTTCATCATTCTGCCACCGTTGCTTTTGGGTTTTTGGCAGGCTGATGACACAGCAGCGGCTCAGAATGGCAGTGCGTGCTGGTTAGCGACAGCAGAACGACGCACTCTGCTTCCAGAGCTCCATATTATCTCATTCAACAGGATTCACGCTCCAAGTAATGAACAAATGGCTGCTCTGCCTGACCTAGAGCAGCAGGGAAAAACCCCCAAAATACACAACTCGTACAGCTCCCTTTGCCAGGTCTGGGCATGATGGAAAATGGGACAAGTAAGTGTTTGTTTGTTTGTACCTTTCTAACCAGAGGTGAGCAGCTTTCCACTCACAGTGACATTGACACCAGCCCCGAGCAGTCTGAAGTGCTGCAGGATGCACCCCCTCCTCTCAGACACTGATTTGTGCATGTCCTTCACTTTCTTGGCATGTCCTCGGACCAACCCAATGTGCTGAAATCAATTTGCATCTCCTCTCTGTGCTAAATTCAGTGAATGTCTCACACAAAGCTCTTCACATGAAGGCTCTGCAGCACGGGTGGGACGACACAAGTTGCAGAGCTGACAACACACGGCTCTCGCTGATAGTAACATAATCAGCTTTGCCACCTCAAACCGAGAGAGTTCCACAATTTCCTCAGCCAGTCTAACTGTAACAGATGTGAACTGATGTTTTCTGAGCAGACACACCCAAGGCTGAAGCGCCAGGTTCCTGCAGTGCCTTGAAGCTGCTGCCCAAGGTCACCTGCAATACTCCATCCTCCACATGGCCAATACCGGGAGGTGTCCTCACAGTGACGTGGCACTGCAAGCAGTGCAAAGGTGACCAGCTACCCTGGGCTGCTCTGGATAAATAAAACACTCTTTCAAAAGACTAGCTTCAAAGTGCAGTTGACTTAAAGTTGCAAAAAAACCAGACCATAATGAAAATAGAACTCACGCTGCTGTCTGGTGGTGTATGAATTTGTGGCACACAAATTTGTAACTGCTTACTAACCAGCCTCAAGGTAAAGCAGAAACATACTGGAACTCAAGAAACCATAAACGGTTTTTCCATGCTAAATTATTGACCATTTCACACCCCTCACAACTTCCTCAAAGGAAATTCCCACTTGCAAAGTTAACATTTGTTTGGGCTTTTTTGGCTTGACTGAACAGCATAGAAGGAGCTGTAAGCTTTGTGTGTTAGAGGTAGAATCACATGATAGCCAAAAGCATTCATAAACTCTGATTGTGTAACTGACAAGTAACTTAAAGTGCAATTTGATTCTAGCACCAAGTTATTCCCTACTGAATTCACCCAGACATTAGGAAACACCAGGATTGTAAAATACTGGATTTGGTCTAATGAAGGGATAGAAATGTCAATATCCATAAAATTGTGCCCAGCTTTCAGAGCCGAATCCCCACAGCTCCTACTGACTTCACATGGTACCAAGAATCTTCAGCACCTCAAGAAAAAAACCAAACCCAAACCCAAGAGTTCTGGAACAGAACGGAGACAGGAGAACAAAGTGAGCAATGCTCATGCTCTCCCTATCCAAAGGCAATGGTAATATCATGTTACAACATCTCAACTTTGAACCTAAAACCAGCAAGTTTTCTTAAAAAGAATTAAAACAACAACAATGTATCCAACTCACTGAAAGTCCTGCTAATACAAATAACTGAAGAGAGTCCCCGGATAACTCTATGGCATGAGCCTCATTTCAGCTCTTTCCAGTTTAACATTTCCATCTCATCACCCTACTTCCCCCTTCACCAAATAATGACTTCAGACAAGCAAAAGCCCCTCTATCCCTGGCCTCACAATCTTACATACAGAAAAAGGAGCCTCTTCCCCAATGTCCACACAGGAGACATCTCACCAGCACACTGCCTGGCTCACCACCGAGCTGTCCTCACCGCTCCTTACAGCTCCTCACTGAGCTGAGGGAACATCTCTGCCACGTGCATATACCTAGCACAAAAAAAACACGGCACAACACATTCCAAACCCACCAGACAGTGAAGATATACAGCTAAGTCCTCTTACCTGCAGCTGTCTTTATCATAGTCTACACCATAGGGTGATAAACAAGAAAGTGAGGTGACAATCTCCATGCAAGTGCTAGAAAGCACACAAGTGATCTGGGTAGATCTTCAAACTGAAACTTCAAGACCTCAGCAAACATTTATGCAAGCACAAATCCCAAGACAGTTTCTTCTGTCTCAGCTGTACAGCAACATCTCTGTATGTACTGCGACCTTTTATAAGAAATATGAGAACAGCACTGGAGCAAATCCAAACACAAGCTACTCAGCAACTGAGACAGACTAAAGAACACAGGTTCACAAACAACTGTGTGCAAGAAGATGTCACCTTATGATTAAACAGGCCAGAAGCCCATCAATTATTTCAATAGCAGCTGGTGGACAGATAGAGACTCAAGATATTCCCATCCGCAAAGGAGGACTATCTCATCACTGGTCCATACACATCCTGTAGGCATGATTAGCAGCTGTGCTCCTAAATCATCACTTTCTCAAAATCCTACCTTTAGAGCCTGGTCTGGTACTTGAAACCTGCAAAGCAGGTGGTCTGTCTGATATAAATCATGACTGGCATCAGCAGCCAGTAAATATACCAGTTTTGAACCTGCTCTGCATTTGTAATTTTAATTTATTTTGCCAAGAAAGGTTTTACTCCTATCTGGTGGCATAAAGATTAAAATAGGCTTACTGCCATTCTCACCTCAGCATTTGGTACTTTTCTTTCCTAACCACGAGGATTCACTATATATACAAATATTTACTGTAATAATATGTTACTGACTATATATTTACTCAGATTTTTTTTAGTTTCAATTATATTAGGAGATGGTAAGAAACTCGTGTATTTGCTAGACAATCTGAATTCAATTGAAATGCATAAAAGAGCATTTTAATATTGTTTCATAAGAACTGAGACCTTAAGAGCATTGCTCTTCTTCTGTGTATTTATCAAAGCATGTAATATAATCAAAGCACTTAATTGGTTTATTTAACACAAGAGGTAACAAATTTACTCATCAGATGAGCAAACTCCTTCTAGGAACCTAGAAACTGATTTTACAAGGTTCTTGGATGCCTAAAAATGCAAGTAAATATTCAATGGGAATGATCTCATTCCACTGAGATAAAAGGAAATTTGGTATCTAACCTGTCCAGGCACTCAGGATACTCAGCTTACCTGGTCTGCTAAACTACAAAGCATCTGTGAAAGACTGGCCGTAACTCCTTCCACGCTTGAATTTTTATAGATCTATTCATTGTCCTTCTAATTATATACTAAGAGTGATTTTTTTTTCCATTTCTAGCCAGTTTCTCCATTTTGAAGGCTGTATTCAACGAAGTTACAGGTCACTTTCATCAGCTAGCTGATACTGAAGCCGATAATCAGACTTCCAGTTAAGAAAGAGAAAGAGCTGACACTCAGAAACACAAATAGCAGAGCTGTTCCCCTGTAAGAGGTACTTGGCGCAGCACATTGCAGTTATATCTTCAAAATCTGAGCTAAGCCTGAAAATTAAAGATGTTTTCCCTGACTCATTGCAAAAACATAAAACTTCATCTCATTAAAATTAATCAACATGTTCTGAATGTTTTAAAATTTATTAAAAATGTTATGACTAAAATAGGCTGAGCATAAAATGTAATTATAAATCCTTTCAAATAGCCGAAATTTAATTGCACTATAGCTATTTCTTTATTTATTTTCCTGCCAATTTCAGGTTTACCATTGCCGAAGCATTGCTCCAGCCGCAGTGTGACTCGGAGAAACGAGGAATGAGATGTCCATTGAAAACCCCCCTGGTTGCTGTGTCACCTGCTCGGGGTGACCCTGCCGGGGCAGGAGGGCTGGGCTGGATGGTCCCCAGCGCTCCCTTCCCACCCGAATGACTCTGGGATTCTGTGCGGCCACAGGGGAGCCCGGTGGGGCCTGAAGGGCTTCAGGGACACCACCGCCGCACCCGAACGATGGCCCCAGGCCCCGGGCCGGCCGCAGGGGCTGGGGCGGCTCCCGCAGCTCCCCCTCCCCGGGCGGCCGCACACGCGAACCCCGCGGGCCGACGGCGCTGCCGGGGAGCGGAGCGGGGAGC
>VYZT01040139.1:34272-75672 GCA_013400735.1 Pomatostomus ruficeps
CAGCTGGGAAGGGCCCGGCTGGGAACGGCACGGCCGGGAAGGGCACAGCTGGGAAGGGCCCGGCGCGGACACGGCCTCCGTGCGCGGTGCCACACGCTGTGACGGACCCAGAGCAGGCACCAGGCTGATCAGAGCGGTGGAGCGCCTCTCCTGTGAGGCGAGGCTGGAGAGCTGGCATTGTTCAGCCTGGAGAAGAGAAGCTTTGGGCTGACCTAACTGTGGCCTTCCAGCGCGTGAAGGGAACTTACAGGAAAAGATGGGGCAAAACTATTTACTGGAGCATGTAGTGACAGGACAAGGGGGAACGGGTTCACACCGACAGAGAGTAGGTTTATATTAGAGATTTGGAAAAAATATCTTTGATTGTGGTGAGGTATTGCAATAGGGAAGGACAGACATTGTGGCTGCCCCATCCCTGGAAGAGTTCAAGGTCAGGTTGGACAGGGCTTGGAGCAACCTGGGGTCCTGGGAAGTCCTTGTCCATGGCAGGGGGTTGGAACAAGATGTTCCTCAAGGTCTCCCTCCAAGCCAAACCATTCTATGATGCTGTGATTTTAGGAACATGGTTGTGGAACAGCCCATCTCAATCCCATCTGAGCTGGGATAAAGGAGGAGAAAAGGGGCTGCCTGCTACAGAAGGCTGTTAGGACATGCCTGGCCCTGCTCTGAGAATTTAATTGCAGAGTATTTTTGCATGCTTGTCTCCAGGTTTGTTTCAGTCACTAGCTCAGTAAAATGCAGCATGCTAGTCTGATAGAGCAATCAAATGAGCATTAAAACAGCTGTGTCACATATGGCTCCTGAAATATCACACTGGTTCGTAATACCAGTACAGTCTTGGAAAAGTTACTGCCAAATGTTAAAAATGCTGCCATTTCCTCAAGAATGGTTTAATAACAGAGGATTTTGGCTTTGTAAACCAAGCCTTTATTATAATTTCCTTTCTGATTTAAGATAAACCATCTCCCGTCAGTTCCTTGTTCAGAAGACGAAAATGCAGGATGAGAAAATGAAGGAGAAATATAACTCACAATTTTTGTCCCTTTCCTATGGCTGCACTGGGGACTTCTTAACCTCCCCATGCTTTATACGATCACATAAAATAACTCTCTGTGTAACAACTCAAAATGTTACAGGTCTACTGATGCTCTTGATTTTTATGATTTGAATGTAAAAGACAAATGTAATTCCTAAAATGAGCGAAGAATCTAAATGCCATGTACATTTTAAAAAGTAACACCCCAAATTCCACCTGCAAGCAGCTTTCCAAGGGGCAAAATTATAAGCAATGAAGTCTGTCAACCGTCAAAGGAGGGAATTTTTATCACTATGCCAAAATGCATCATTACTTCACTACTCCAGTTAAAAATACACATGGGTTATTAGGGCTACATCAGTAGGTATTTATTACATCTGTTCTTTAGTATGATAGAAATTACTAAAATCAAAATGTAAGATGACCCTGCAGAATGTATCTTTAATGCTGTACATGCTGTTGCAATGACACTCCACTCTTACACAAACTCTGACTCGGCTGCAGTCACCGGGAATCTGCTTCTAACGGGAACCTGGTTCTTGCATCAGCTGGGTTAAGATGCGATTGTGTCCGCGGTTTCCAGCCCGGACCGGATGGAATATGCGTGTTCCTCACCTTGGTGAGCACTCACCGATGCTCGTGTGTCAGCACAGCTCTCACCCGGTGGGTTTGGGCAGGGTCCCGCCGCTGTTTCGCGTCTCCCCGTGATGGGTTTTTCTGGCGCCCAGGTCCAGCTGCCCGGCGGCTCCATCTGGCGGCAGCCGCACCTCGGGAGAGCCCGCACCTCCTCACCTGCACCTCGGGAAGGGCCTCCCGAACACAGGCAGGGGCAGCTTTGCTCCGGGTACAGACGTTCATGTGCTTTTTAATTCTAGGAGCTGGTGGAGTGAGAGCACTTCAAGGCGGTCCTGCTGCAAAGCCCATCCTGTCAATAATCTCACTGTATTCTCTCTATATTTAGGGACTGGAGCATCTCTCTTAGGAGGACAGGCTGAGGGAATCGGGCCTGTTTAGCCTCGAGAAGAGATGACTGAGAGGGGACCTCATCCCTGTCTGTCAGTGTCCTATGGGAGGTGTCAGAGCATGGACCAGGCTCTGCTCTGTGCTGTCCAGCAGTGGGACGAGAGGCCGCGGGCAGGAGCTGATGCCCACGAAGCTCCACCCGAACATGAGGAAGAATTTCTTTGCTGTGCAGTGGCCGAGCCCTGAACACACTGCCCAGGGAGGGTGTGGAGACCCCCTCACTGGGGATATTGCAGACCCATCTGGACACAATCCTGTGCTGAGCACTGGGATGGCCCTGCTGGAGCAGGGAGGTGGGGCCAGATGACCCTCTGTGTTCCCTTCCAACCTGACCTATTCTGTGATTCTGTATTCACTGCAGTGAGCTGGGCTCTTAATAAATACTAAATGTCATTGCTCTTCCCTCATCCCTTTTATCAGCATTGATTCACTATTTCATTTCCTGTATCAGGATGTTTTATATATTTTTCCTCTTCAGGTTACTAGGAACTCCATGCTTTTAAAAATCAAGATGAAAACCACATTTCCTTTCACCCCCAGAAATCCTCATTATGTGTCAAAAGCAGGCATCAGAAATCAACCACAGCAGTGGTGCACTGGCATTCTGGCCTGATGAGCCACTTGGCACATTTCTGTCAAGTGCTTCCCTAACATACAGCAGAACCCAAAATGACTACAACTCCCTTCAGTCTGTCCTCAGCCTCATGTTTTCACAGCTTTTGACATAGTAAGAAACAGGCCAAGGGGCACCACAAATGATTTCAGCTGCAGATGGGCTGTTGCTACCAAAACAATGATTCATTCTGGCTTTCAGCCTGTCCTTTACTGCATCTTGAGAAAATGCTCATCAGAAGCAAGCTCAGTCTGGAGAAACTGGCCAGAAACACCTGATCCAATTATCTGGAAAATCTATTACCTTCACAGGAAACCATGACAGATTTTTTTTTTTTTAAGATGAGATACTTAATCTTGTTGCACAGAAAAAAATGTTGTTTCTCTACATTTTATTCTGTGCTACAGATTTCCACAGAAAACACAAGGATTAGGCAACTGTATGTGACAGAATTAGTTTCATTATTTCATCTAGTTGCACCTTTTTTTTTTTCCTTAAAATCTTTCAATTTTTTATTATCACAATGGTAGGAGAAAAAACCATTCCAAATCTAAGGCATGCTTGAAGTAATATTGATCTATTTGCCTAAGTTTGCAAAGCACCTAAAAATACTCTCAAGGTTTCCCTTTTGTGTCAATGCATTGCTTGAATATGCAGGAGGATGGTTTAATTTACGACGTTAGATCAAAGCAGAGACAAGAGGAAAAAGGAAGAAGTGTCACGTGTTCTCCAGAACATGTGGTGGGAGTGGTCCATGGAGAAGAAAGGGGATGGAAGATGTCACAAAGCAAGTTTCTAATCACATCCCAGTTTAGGAGGGTATGAGATTCCTGTTGTTTTCCCCTGAAGTCTGGAAAACCCTCTGCTGCAGTGATGAAAAGCTGCTCTGCTTATCCCTGTCTGGTGTCTCGGGCTCCAGACAACTTCCAGCTCTCCTTTGGTACTGTCATACCTGGTACGTGTGCTCTTACAGGGTCACAGCAATCACAGCAGCTGTTCTGGAAGAGTCTGCCACCTCTGCTTCATATTACAGTGATCATTTGAACCTTCCCTTCTTGACAAACCAACAGTTTTATAACTCCTGAGCTCCTCATATTAAACTCAGGATTGCCAGGAGAATGGCAAGCCTTCACAAGACCAAACGAGGCACAACTATCTCAAAAAAGAAAATGAATATGAAGTAATGCTTCAGCATTTAAATCCTTAAACAGAGCTACCTAGTAGGGGAAACTTTGCAACTGCCAAAAGGCTTCTTAAAAGGAATGAGAAAAGGCAGTATTTCTAAAAGCAGGAACATAACTCCAGTTGTCACCTATTAACACTCTTTACCCCTGATCTGGAAGGTGTAAATAATACAGTAGAAATGACCAAATCACTGCAGGAAGACACAATAGCAGGTTACTGAGATCCACTGCAAGCAGAGCATATGCTTGATGGCAAATCTTTTCCCCATTTCCTACATTAGATATTCATCGGGGTCTGACTTCTAATTGAATGCAAATAAAGAATAACAGGTTTTTGCATATGAAGTGAAGCTATAGAACATCTGCCTCTTCACAGCCTTTCAATGTACCTTATGTGATATTAAGCAAAGAGGAGGTTTGCCTCATCAGCTTGTAAGAAACGGTGAATTTGAAGAACAGTGTGACAGAACTAAATCATTCCTCTGCTGCTGTAAAAGGTGTCTCTTTGATCTCCCCATGTACTCCTAGGTGATAAAATGCCAAGTTGGGCAAAATCAGTTTCAATGCCAAAAAAGATGGACTGCTGGTGCAGAAGGTCACAAAACACTATTAATTGCCTTATATCATCTCAGTCTTGAAAGATGATCCAAAAATATAGGCTGGTGCTTTGGAACAGAGCTAGCTAGCACTATCCAAGCAAGCCATTAAAGGTACTTCAGGCACGATCTTACCTGCAAATGGAATAACCTATCTCCTGCTCTTTTAGCCTCTTTTACAGTAGTCATTTATGCTGTTTTTTTACTTCCTCAGCAACCTAATTCACTAATTGTGTTTACTGGTACAGAGTAGTCATTTTGTGACCTTTTCAGAAAAAAGCTACAGCAATCTGAATGTAAAAGTCAGTGTCCTGAAATTAGCTTACATGTTTATATGTTATAGCATGGACGAACACTGACGTGGAAATAAAAACCTGGTTAAAAAACAGCTACACAAAATACCTGCAAGATTCTCAGAGAGGAGCAAAACAACCCCCATCTCCTACAGCCACTCTTTCACAGAATGTATCTAAAATAGTGCATCTGAGGTTTTGTCAAAACTCTAATTAAAGGACATACATAAAGTAGACAAATGTCAAAATCAGATCTAAAATGCATATTGTAAATTCACTTATGGAACAAAACATTTAAGTATAAAGCATGGATGACATTTGAAGGTGTCTGGAATAACAGCAGTGATACATTTCCATGCTTGGTACTATTCAGTGGTGTGAGAGATGTGTACTGGTGCTTCTGGAGTCTAAGAACAGTAAGTGTTTGTGTAATTCTGGCCCCCGACACACATGACTTTGGAGACACACAGTAAGTGCAAGGAAGCTGATTTCAGTCCCATCAGAGCCAAGGGTCCTTGGCTGACTTCACTTCCAACCTTACCACTCCACAGGTGCTGAATGAGTCCCAGTTTTACAAAGGAACACAGAATAATTCTCTCCAGCGTTCCTGGATATGAGTTCTGATAATGTGGCAGGCAGGAGGGGAACTCACAGTCAGCGGGGTAGCAGAGTGGAAGAGGCCAGCCTGTCCAGATTACATTGCCTTGTTTTCTTTTCTCATGTGGTAAGTTGGAGGCAAAAAGATGAAAAGGTGAATTTGAATCCCTCTCTATAATGATAGACCAGACTCAAAACTTCCAGAAGTAACTGCAAATACTCAAATAAGTTACAATGGGATTTTCAGACTTACACAGTTTAGCACATTTTAGTTCCGTCTCCTGGGTCGCAACCACAAAGGTGTCACCATTTGGGACCACATGACACCTACGTGGCTGCACCGGGGTTCTCTGAAGAACTAAGCTAATGAAGAGTAGGGCAGTGTTTATAGAACATTTATAGTTGTCCTCTAACATGAGCTGGGCTTTGAAAACAAAATGAACTGGAAACTCTTTGCAAACTACAAAGGGACCTTTTGCTGGCTTTCTGCAGCCCTGATCTCGGGAACCACTGCCTTAAAAATGTCACAAATGACTGTGTCAGGAGTAAAATGATGTGAAAAACCAATAATGGGCATAATTTGTAAAGAACAGCTAGTGCTGAATGGCTTTACTGGCAACAGTGTGTGCATACACAGTCACGAGAGGCAAGTGCCACTGGAGGAGAGAGCTCTGCCCAGGCAGATGACTGAGTGCTAGAAATGGAAAGAACTGGGCAGCCCTTTCTCTAAGCTAAGTTCCAGGAGATTCTTTATTCTTCCCTAAGCAGACAAGCATTAAGTTCTCAAAGTCTGCTGGAAAGACTCACAGCAGGATGTGCCAATTCAATCAATACCATGGAAGAATAAAAGGCCAAGAGTTTGCTGCAGTTAGAATAAACAACTGTCCTAAATTTCTGTCCAACAGTAGCTGTGTCTCCTTGCTGGTATTTGAGATGTGTGTAAAATGCTGTCAGGGTACACATCCACAGCCAGCATCACTAATCACTACTCTTTTTTTTCAGCCAATATCCTCATAATGCCTCAGAGGTGACAAAAGGAGATACAGAGTCCAAACCTGAGAACAGAGTCTCAAGAAAGCAAGAAATTATGCAATCTACTGAAGAGATTTTCTTCAGGAAGATCACAGGTCTCATGCTTTAGTCATGGCCCATTCCTTTGCAAACAGGTTCGGAGAGAGTGATCACTGCGAGCTAAGTGATTTCTTTCACGTAAGCTGCTCACGATGACTACAGAAACCTCCAGGATTACAGAGCACAAACAATGGGAGAAAAGCTGCTTCAAATAATACACCCAGACAATGGAGTTGCCATTATGGTAGCAATGCAAAATATAGACAGGGATTTAAATGAAACGGGTGATATCTGTATACTTTGGAGGGCTCACGTGTGCCAAATTTGGCAGCGTGAGTGTTCATATTGCTTGTTGCTCCACCCCTTGAACAATGAGGCTAAACCCCACATGTGCAGGAGTTGGTAGAGCACAAGCAGTTCTGCTAATCATGCTGCATGCAAAAGCAAAAAGACAAAAGAAACTAGTAATGCTTAGACTAGCATTGGGGAAATAATTAAGCATGAATGAAATATTGTATGTGGATTTGAAATGAATGTTCTTGGAAACAATTGTGCTGTTTCAGTTGTGCTACTTTCCCCCCTAAGTTTCACAAAGTAATTTGCATGTCATTTAAATAAATACCATAAATTACAGCAAACTTTTTCTTTTATTTACATAAAACAAAATACTCATTTCCATTATTGTTAGGATTACCTGACGAGTGAAATGCAGAGGTCTGAGAGGCAACTTGTTTCTCCCTAAAGTATTACAGATTTCTCATGCGTGAGAGAGCCAGAAAGCAGGACTCCATCTTCAGCTTTGCCTTACACAGACAAGGAGTTCTCTGTACATGAAACAGAGAGATGGGATCAGATCTTCCAGCTGAGCCAAGCTGGAGCTCACACTGCTTTCACTTCCTTTCAGTGTTATCCACACGTCACCAGTTTGATTTCACCTCTGATAAATATTTGCCTTCCTTCTTCACTACTTAATTACACTTCTTGGTCATATTCCTTCTCGAACCTGCTTTCTCCTCTCACCTCATCACAGGGTCAACAGCAGCCAATTTAGAACCCTTGACAGTCTGTGCGTTTAGACAAATCAAATAACTGAAATATGGAAATCCAGGAAAAACTGAGTGGACAATAGCCTAAAAAGTTAGGAAGTTGCACACAGCTCTGCAGGGTCATATGGAGCCTGATGGCCACTCAAAACTAAATACAGGTACCACCACCTGAAAAACCAAGTGACCTAACATTCTGCAAAAGGAGGAATTTAATACATAGCATAAATTTTAATGTTCTGGCTGTAAGAGAGTAAATGATCATTTGTGCTTCTGACCTGTGAAATCTGCCTGCATGTTTCCTTCACAATGCTTGTATTTTTATCTTGTTGCTCTCTCCAGTCTAAATGGGAACCCAACAGATACTCCTCACTCTTCTCGCATAACCTTGGGCTGCTTTTCCCCATGTTGTTAAGTACGTCAAACATTATAGATTGCAAGCCAGATGAACTCATTATACAGATGTTCTTTTCACAGAGGAGTAGGCCTGTAGTCTCAATTTTTAAGGCTGTTTTTTGCTTTATAAACTGACCTCCCATCTTGGATATAAAGGCATTTAGGCATTTACCTTCCTGGACTTTGCTTATTGGAGTCCTAAGATGTGCTTCACCACAAAGGAAAGAAAATTGACTGGGTGTAACTTCAGGATTTCCAGATATCACTAGGGTGTGCTGTAGATCATGAAATTTCAGTAAAGCACCATTAACAAGGAAAAATCTAGCTGCTATAATAAATATTTTAAATTAATTACAAACACAGAAGCAGCTCTACACTGACTTGAATTCCTCTTAAAACAACAAACACACTCAAGAGAGGGAATGCAACATCTGAACACTTTAAAACATTTTTGTACACAAGCTTGGTCAGCTCTCTAGCAGAAAACCAGAGTCAGGCAGATAATCACACACCTGAACTGCACATAGGTAACTAAAATTCAAGCATGCAGTCTGGTGGGAATTGAAACAATGGGACTAGAACCAATATCCATAACAAACCAGGTAAAAAGCCATAACATTGTGGAAAATTTTCTCTGGGGGAAAAACAAAAAGAGTCTGTATAAAGTCACCAAAACTCTGCTGGGGCGCAGAGTGAGGGGATGAACTGTAGTTATTTATACAATTAATTAATATTAACAATGGTGCTGAAATTTCCAGTGAGGGTAACAGTACGACTGAGCCAAATTCATCACAGGAGACTGCACGTCCTGGGTGTCAGCTCTGAGTAAAAGAGGAGGAAGAGGAGGAGGCTGCAGCCTCGGGAGGAAGAAAAGCACCAGCTCCCAGCTCTTCCACCCATTTCCAGCCCCTGCAGGAGCTGGGAATCCTTGCTACAAACTACACCCAGTAGCTGCACAGCACTTGGGAGGAGCCTTCCTACTCCTGCACCTCTAACCTTCAGCCTACGAAAGGAACACCCTGGCACCTTGTCCTTCAGCACCCACCAGCTCCCAGTACAGTCACAGCGTGGTGGTAGGATCATGAACCCCATACAGTGAGGAGGCTGAATCAGAAGGGTTTTAAGCACAGCTAACTTCAGGCATATATTTATACTAAAACCCACAGACTCAAATGCCAATTTAAAAAAGATGCACCTATTGAAACATGAACAAAAGCTTAACTGCTTTACTGCTGAGGCCCCAGCTGTCGAGACACATCCAGAATGCCACAGGCAGTGGTAACAGCAAACAGAATTATCAAAGTGATGCTTCCAAGCTCCATGAACTGAGTTTGGTAGTCTTATACCATGAACCACATATTCATTATTATAACAAATTGTATTACTATTTGTAGCATCCAGGGAACCCCAATCAGGGCTCTATTGTGTGACAGACTGTACAAGCACAGAAAAAGAGGATGGCTTTTATAATGAGTACATCACAAGCCCCACTACCATAATTAACATTGATTAGCATCGATGCAAACAGCATGGGAAGACAAAGATTGAGCCAGTTTGGAAGCTGAGGTACTCTCTCACCCTTTAAGGTGGCTCCTTCAGTTCCCAACTGCAGAACAGAGGGGAGGCTGTTTCAGTGGGGAAGGCTGCAGTCCCCAGCGCTCCCTGGAGCACATTCCAGGACATGGGATTCAGAGAGGATCTTTGTCACTTACTAATCCACTTTCTATCACAGGCAACCACATGGCAACACCACTGTCAATTCTGATAAAAAAAAGAGGTGGCAACCTCTGATCTACTCCATGTAATAGGAGAGATCCTAAAAAGCCAAATCCACTTAAAATGAAATCTCAAAAGAGTGACCTTAATGGACATGGGGTGTGTAGCTGCATGTACTAAACTTCCTCCAAAAAACAGCCCTTGCTAGATCTGTCACTATCATATACATCTTCTCATGCCAGGTCCATGGCCTTTTCCCAGATTTGCCTTTGATACTAATGCAGTTTTTCTCTTCTAACTGTAGCAAAGAGAGTCGACAGCTCTGTAATGCCAGCAAAAAATGAACAGTGTGAAATCAGAGGGCTGAATATGTTCACTGTGTTAATGAAATTAACTTCACTAACCAAACAGGATTCCAGACCCAAAACCTTCCCATGAACCCTTCTCTCCCACAAAATGTTTCTGCACTTCTTTTACTGCATAACCTAACAAAATCCAGACACCTGGAATTTTGCTCCCACATTCAGTACCATGGAAAATATATCCACAGAAAATGTATTCCCATTGGAAATTTTGTTCAGTTCCCCATCAGATAACCAAACCTGCAGTCTGCTGTCTCTTCAGACTTGCTGCTTGTTTCAAGAACTCTCATATGCATTAAACTGAACATGTATGTAAATATTTGCAGGACTAAACTGTAGCCACAATTTCAAATGCAATCAGGATATGTTGTGCTCAACTGTAGTTAGAGTCCAGTGTTTTACTATTTTTTGCTGTTCTGGTGAAGTTTCTTAATTTGTTTTTCTTCTAAGCTACTTCCTACAATTTCACTCAGAGGGAAATGAAACATAATTCTATAAAGCCTAAAAATAAACTCAGATCTGCTAAAAAATTCATCATTTCACTCGCAGGCTTCCACCAGCTGGGCTTGTCTGCTTTAGGTTTGACACCCCTGAGAGCTACAAGCATGACTTACAAAGATGAGCAAGTTTACATGAGAATGATGAAAAGATCCATTTTTTTCATCTTTGCTTTGCCAAAATACCATCCGGGGCACTTATTACTTGAAGGCATTTATTTTTGGCAATTTCTCACTCCCTTTTAATACCATACTTATGTTATTTGTGGATTTGGAGAGGTAATATCCGAATGCATGTTCTGCTTTACGTGTACTTCTTTCAGGTTTGCTCATTACATTCGTTAAACTATTTAATTCTCAAGGATCTACTGGAGATACAGTGAAGACCCCCTGAACAGCAGTTAAGAATAAACCTGTAATGAGAATAAATTACACATGCATATCAATTGCTATAAGTCCTGTAAGGAGTGAGACCTTTCTACATAAACATCTGCTGCAAAATTAAATTTGATACATTAATAAAAGCTCTCCCCACCCAAGCCAAACAATGGATGTGTAACAGTTACCCCATCAGTTAAAAGAATAAACCTTTTAAATAAATAAATTTGCGCTTCACCAATTTATGTCACTGTGGTACTTAAGGCGAAACCTTTTAAAGGAATAGATTTACTGTGCACACAGATCTCCACTGGGTATGTGTAATTATGCAAAGGAAAGGCATTACTTTTAAAGTGGATGAATAGCTGATACTTTTTGATTTACTGCTAGAAACAGAAAAATGGTAATGGCATGAAATAAGCATTTGCAAAACCGTTTTGGCAGACGGAAAATGTTTGATTTACCTAGGGCATCTATCAGGTTCTATATTTTAGATCAAAGTAGATAAATGGAAAGGCAAATGGATATTTGGAAAAAAAATCTACTGCTTTTCTGTCAGCTGTGCAAGTAAGTTAAATGTTTGAATGAGGAAAAAGCCCAAGGCTCTTTGGATGGAAGGAAATCATGATTCATCACTGCTCTGGCAACTACAGCTTTCTGTATTTACCTGAAGAGGTGACATGGAAGTCATTGTCACTTTCTCATTCTAGGCTTGATTCTGAGAGGTGATTTTAAAGGCAGCTGGCAGAGCTCAGCATTTCCACCTGACACTTGAAGTAGACGATGCATACCCTGGGTCCTATTTTCATCTCAGCTCTAAATTGTTCACTCTCTTTTTCTGGTTTGAATTCCCGTTGGTGAAGAAAATATGTTCTAGTTAAGACACACCTACATCTAGACAACATCTAGTTAAGATGCAAAATCAAAAGCCACCTCCTTCTCAGATCCTTCTGAAATCTGTGCCATAGGAAAGCAGCCCGAAGGAAGGGTAAGGCTTACTATACAATTACCTGTACCAAGTCAGGAGGCTGAAGAACCTGAAAAATCAGCTTCTTCCTATGGCAGAATTCTTCCTAGAGGTTCCCAGTAAAGAGCATGATTTTTCATTGTGCCATGATCCTCTTCTGAACTCTTCCTACACCGAAATGCACCCCCAGGAGCTGTGTAGCAGAAGCCCTGTGTCCAACCCTCAGAGCACCGCCAGCCCAGCGGTACATGTGCTGCACAGATGGTCTGAACATGCAGAGTTAATCCAAAATGTTTGGGTCACGTCCCATTTGCTGTGCTTGTGGAAATGCACGGGAGGGCACACGCAGGACCACCAGCCACAACAGGCTCGGTGTAAGTGTGCAACCCATGTGCAGGGGGCACTTCCAAGGAGGGCCAGGATTGCTCTGCAGGCACAGTGGGAAGGATTTGCTCATGTGCCGAGCAGAGGCTGGGATTACTCGACATCTGGAAATCCTGACAAGCACATAATCCTTGCACATAACCTCCTGACAAAATGTCTGGCATGGGAAGAACGTGTTTGGAGAAATTCAGCGTGTGTCCCTCTGCCTGCTCCATCAGGAAGTGATGGAGAGCAGGGTATGGCCTCTCCAGCTCTCTCCATAGCATTATGAACATGAGCAGCAAATCCATCAGCTACTTCTGCATGCATTTATTCTGTGAAAGGGCTGACCAGCTCTTGAAAGGCCAAAGAGCAATCAAAACCCACATCTTTTGCCTAGACAGGTAAAAAGCCAGCAGGGCTTATAATTACACAGTAACAGGGAGCTGGCTGCTCTCTAGGATGCAAAAAAAGCAGATATCTGGTCCTGCTGACTTATATGGCCTGTATTTTTAACTCAGTAGCTTATCCTCAACCACTGAAACAGGTTACCGAGAGAGGTTGTAGAAACACCATCCTTGCATTCAAAACCTGTCTGGACAAGATCCTGAGCAACCTGTTCTCACTGACCGTGCTTTGAGCTGGTGGGTCACACTAGATGCTCCTTCCAATGCCTGCTGTTCTGTAATTCTGTGGTGAAGAACTTTCCCTTCAGTTCTGTAGATGCACTTCCCTTCTAAAAAGCAGCTGATTGATCCTACCTCTGCCACAACCCATGGTTATCCTGTTTACAGAGCTCAAAGATGCTGTGTTTGTGGAGCAAGCCAAATCCTCAGCAGTGATCAACCAAAAATGACCAAAAAATATGAAGTTTCACAAACAGGAGACCAAGGTGGGTGATGCTGGCCCACTGCTGCATTGCAGTATGTGTGACTGCTAAACAGCCCTTACACAAAAGGCTTTACGTGCACAGCTCCAGAGATTAGCAGAAAGCCAACACATCTTCACACCAGGCTCTGCAGGCTCACCCAGAGCTTCTGTGCCCATGTGCCTTTCCATCGCCCTTCCTCTCTCCCCAAGCTTATCTGTAGTTATGTCTCTGAAATTACACCCCCACTGTACAGACTTTCACATACATAAACTCCTGAAATCACAGCTCATGAGTGTAAGGCCACCAAAGGCAGGATGCTTGTACACCCATAAGTCAGTGTACCTCTGCAAGCTGAAGATTTGTGCACATCCAGGGCTGGCTGAAAATTTTACACTTTGTCTGTAGAAAAAGCTTCCATGCAAGGAATAAAATAAGTGTTAAAATATTAAGCCAGAAGTAAGGCCAGACCATATTTCTCCTCCTGTAATAAATCAGCACTATATGTATATATTAAATCCAATCCCTTGATGTGTCCAGTTTCAGTAATAAAAACTTAGTGAGCAGGGCAAAAGTTATTGGGTAGAGATCGATATTCTTGCTTGTTGTCCTTGATTGGCAATAATGTGACACTTTCTCCTTGACTGTAAGAGGTGCTTTTGTGATTTGGGAGCATAAAGAAATTCTGCACTTGACAGATTTATACAGTAGGAATACGCTAATGTCCTTTGACCCGCTTAAGAATAAATACGACCTACCAAATTGTCATTTTTATGGGTATTTACAACTGAGGCACTTTGTAAACCTTAGAACTAATATTTCCCAAAGGAAATCTGTGCTCTCAAATCTTAATAAATTATTGAAAAATACAAGCCACTACCAGCCCTACAAATTTTCTCTTCTATTTCTCCCATATTTGGTTACATAGGAGTTGTCAAAGCAGACTGGACCACTGATCTGTTTCACCAGGTATGCTCCTGCAGCCATGGTTAGTGAGTCAGAGGAATCCTATACTATTTTTGGCTATTTGATCAAGGTAGTGCAAAAAAAAAAAAAATCCCAAAATTTGAAGGTTTTCAGTGCATGAGTGAAATATTAGTTATGGAATTCTTTAAACTCTCAAATTATTGTTAGAAGAGTATTACAAACTATAATTTCCACAGCCCAAATGCCACCAGCTGCATTTGCTCTCATAAATGCTTCAGCTGATAAACAAGTAACACAAGGAGTAGAATAAGCCAGCCCAATTCACCCAGATGCCAGTGCTCACAGCCTTGTGGGTGTAGTGCAGATATTCCTTCAGTTTAATAACTGTTGCTAACCAATAACCCTGTTCCTTAACTCTGCAGGCCAAGTGACCAGAAGCCTTCTCTTGATTGCTGTATCTCAGCTCCACCTCACCTCCCCACCCACTTGCCACACAATTTTTTTCACATTTATGCTGTCCCTGCCCAGAGAGGCTTTCAGAAAAGGCAAACTAAGTCCCCACAGAGGAGAGATGGGAATCAGTGAGCTGAGGACCTTTGCCCTTCAGAATCCTTCTCTGGAAGATGACAGCAACAACTACTCCTCTATAACTTGGTCTTAAGGAAGGAGAAGTTTTTGACACAAAACTGCTTATTAATAGTGTCATCCATAAGAGAGTAGTTGAAAGCTATTTTCTTTTATCCTTATTTGCCATCTGAAAATTGGCAAAAAGTCAACACTGCTCAGGACAGTATCTAAGACATCAGACTTACAGAAGCTTCTTGTTTCACCTCTTGGTTGTACCCCTGCACAACAGTACAGAAGCTCTAAAGACTTCCAACACATCAGATTTTGACTAAAGCATCATGACGTGGCATTCAGCTCTACTTCTACTCCATTTCTAAGGGCAGCTGCTTTTCTATTTTTCTTTGCGCATCTGTGGACAACAAAATCTTTTCTCTCTCACAAGAATGTCTTCATTAAGTCAGTTTCTGCCTTCAGCTTATTCTTGTGCATACTATAATCTGTGTATATGCACAAGAAAGGCTTGAGAAGCAGACTGAAAAAACAGGAAGCTGGAATAAACAACGAGGCAGGAACTGCAGGAAACTTAAGCATCTTTTCTTGCTCTTATTGTGCTGCCTTCCTTTTCATCTTTGTTTACTGCTGAATTTGGGATTCCTCCTACATTTGTATGAAACATGATTTCAGTGTTCTCTGTTTTGTGACCTCTTTCTGCAGCAGTGTGACACAGCACACCTAACACACTGACCAAGCACGAAGTCCAACAATTCTGAGTTCAACTACTATCCTGAACACTTCATTTCATATCAGATTTGCCAAATTTAGATATATACATTTTTGTACACTTAACTTACATTTTAAACTTAATGTTGTTCATTGAGTAATAAAAAGGTTCTAAATAACCACTATTCAGCAGCTCCTACTCCCTACACTGGATATTCCATCTCCCTTTGCCCAGGTAGTAGGACAGAGGGAGAAATTGCATTTTAATATACAAAATACCCAGTAACCCCCTAATCCACACACCAAACAGCATCTCTGTCCCATTCATGAATGTCCCTCATTCATTCACCACTCATTTTTAAAGGAGTGACATCCTTTTAGAAAAGAAATTATCAACACTAACATTTGCTGGCTGACACTCAATTTACTTCATGAAACAAAGAAAATTTGAGAGACAGGAAAGAGAGGAGTTAAACATTGGTATTTTTCTAGGTGTTAAAAAGGGATTTTGCTGATTTGGGCTGAAACTACTACTCTATCTATTTAAGATGATCAAATTTTTTAATCAAGATAATTACCCTCATACATCTTTTCCTATCCTTAAGTGTTTAACAAGAAACATCTTAAGGTCTCCTTAGCTCTACTACTTCTAAAGCTTCCAACTGTAAGCAAAGAAACAGATTATGTTGTGAGTCACAACCCTTTTGCCTCATGTGAAAGGCTTTCCTGTTTGCATCGCAGAAAGACCATAAATTCTACCATAAATTATTTGTGCTTTTAAAGATTGGGGTGAAAAAGCATCTACTACTCGCAAGATTTCACTAGAAGCCACCTGGCCTTTTAGTTTGGCTGCACCAGGGGAGGTTTAGGTTGGATATTAGGAAAAATGTCTTCAGTGCAAGGGTGGTCAATTCTGCTGCACACCACGGCATTTCAGTGCACAAAACCAGTATCTCAGCCCAGTTCTCTACCCTTCTGAAAAATACATCCTTTAGGTCACAGAGATAAGCACTGTAAATGCACAGGAGAAAAGCCACAATCAGTTCTACTCCTAAACTCAGCTTCCACGCTCCTCAGCACAGCAACACGGACTGGATGTCAGGGCAAAATAAGGAAGTAAGGGAAGGTTTAATTAAAGTCACCTTGTAAGGCTTCTTGTGAGGATACATACATCCAAATCTGCTCTTGAACCAAAGCCTGGATTTCTCCACGGGCAGCACTTTCCATATTGCCATAATTCCCTTGCAAAGCTGGCGTTCCCTTAGGAAAAAACATCTCCCCAAGCACAAATACAGCAGATACAATCTTGGAAACACAACCTAGGTGCAAATTCACAAAGAGGCTGCAAACAACCTGAAACTATGGCAAACACTCCCATTCACTTCTCCCAGGAGAGCCATGCAATGCAGCCGCTTGTCACGGACTTCAAGATGCTGCTAAAGCCAAATATTTTGGTTTAATTTGTCCTTCCTGCTCTGCCAGGAGTCCTCAGTCGCCCCTCAGTGAGGAATGTTTTGGGATAGGTGTGGGAAACAAGACCTGGACTACAACTTGTGATCAGGAAGTCTGCAGAGTCAAATAATGGATGAAAGAACGACCCAGCAGCTGAATCAATTGCCAAAATAACACCAAATATAATCTTACAAGTTTGTATATTTTCAGCACCGAAATAGAAAGAAAGATGGGTTTTTACTGAAGTCCACCTAAAAATACTTGTTTTGTGGATGGAATGAGTTTATGCAGATCTATACACTGATCTAGACACTATTATTATAATTGAGTTTTTTTTATCTATAATTTCACTAAGGAGACTCCATTTTACTAGGTATCTTTCCTGTTCTAAAAGCGATGCTGAATCTTCATGTAAAGTTATTTTGCTACACAAATGGACACTTACATTCTCTGCTGGTTCATGAGTTAACAGCAGGAGCCACATGTGAAGTTTGGGTGGGCAATTACTATTATATTTTCACAACCTATTGTTATTTTTCTTTCTGCTCAACACAGAACAGACACAAGCAAGAACAGTAACTATGCAAGAGCACAACCTGAGTGAAAGAAGAGATCCAACAAGAAATGGAGGCCACTATCTGACATTTTCAAAGGGCAAATCGAAAGCAATCAACACCCAACAAAACGCTCAGTGTAAGATGAGGTGATAGCTTAGGATATACTTAGGGTGGTGTAATGAGGCTAACAAGTGCTGTGTGTTTTAATGTAAATTAACACAAGATAATCTCTTCACATATTTAAGTGATGCACTTCAAGTTAATTAATACATATTTAATAGAAGTCTTCTTGAACAGCTGTTATTTACTTCTGGAGTTTCTACACATTAGCACTGCCTGCTTTGTTCTGCTCTGAAGTTGTTCATGCTCCAAAGTACTTTAACAACTTGGGCTGTATGAAAATTGAACAGTCTTCCCAAAAGAGTCAGCCTTTCTGATAACTTAATATTTTCACGTTAAATATTCAAACACTTGCTGAATAAAAGGTCAAATTCTACTTACAGCATCTGTGTGAAACAGCCAAGCAGATGCTTAATGCTACTAGACAAATACTTTTGGCACAAAGAATGATATAGAGCTGGTGATCAGTCACATTTTCAGGCTTGAAAATCAGCTTTCCTTTACTCCTGTTCCCTAAATTCTGCATTTACCTTTCATATGTAACAACAGAGACCCAAATTATGACCTGTTCCTTCCACAAGTAGCAGTGTTCCTTGCATAGTGGTGTGTTACATGAAATCCTGACAGTGGAAGTGCTGTCTGCTGTATTCATTGCATGGTATGAGTATTTCACCAACTCGCTGAGGCTCCTGTCTTACTGTGTATAACACTACTGCCTTTAGACCTTGTGTACAGCACTGAAGAAGTTCTCACTTACCCCCTCCTTTTATTCAGATGAAAACCCATTTGAGTTCCAGTCTTCTGAGTTTTTAGGATGGAAGTGAGTAGAAACCAATGCAGGAAACACGCTGGTAACACACAATTCTCACACTCACAGTGCTGAATGTGACTTTCGACAAGAGGCACCAGTTTCTTTGAAAACAGCTATCACCACTGAACAATCCTTATCAGTGTATCCGTTGTGGTTTTCAGCTGCCTGAAGATTTTTACTCTTGTGGCACTAGAGCACCAGTGCTCACTGCTTGCATGTCAGCCTTTCTAGCTCACAGCTTTACTGAAAATAACTTCCAGAGTTGGTAACAATTGTATTAATACACATCTGTTGGGACAACCTTCACTGAATCTTCTGTATGGAAACCTACACAGAACAATTCTAAATGCACAAAGATCAAACATATGTACTGACTTACTGATATTACTGGTATCTAAGCGAATTTACCTTTTTAAAATTTAATATGGTGTTTTTCACAATACAGAGGACATAAAATAACACTCATTACTCAGGCTAAGAACTGTAAGACTAAGCCAGATCACTGCCTTACCTGGCAAAGATGCTGTGGCTGGGTGGAAGACACATTCAAAAAGCATCTTCACGATCCTTAAATAATTCTGCACTGCCTATGCCAGCAGCCTGGAGTGAGAGCTGCAGATGCAAGGACTGAGGAAGATGACCTCAATTCTCCCCTCCCCAGCCTGAGTGTGGCTGGCACAAGATGGGTGAGGTTCCAGCCAGAATCAGTCTCCTGACCCCGGGAAGGCCACAGGGAAGCTCCTCCTGGCACACCAGGAACAGTGGGGACAGGGTTGGGACACAGCTGTGGGTTCTGAGGGAAGCACCACCACACCCAGATGGAAATGCCTGTGTAAATGTGGATTTGACAAAGCAGTGCCAGCCACAATAACCAGGCACCCGAAAGGATTTCTGTGCACTGAAGCTGTGTCACTGTATTTAGGAGAAAAAGGGAGAAAAGCCCTGGCTGCCACAGGGTCTAAAGAATCTCTTTTCCAGCAGTTCAACACACCACAGACGTTCCATTGCTTCTGATGGGAGTCATGTGGGAAACAGACTAGTCCAGAAAAAAGAAACCAATCTCCTCCTGTGACGTTCTGGAATCACCATTATGTTAACAAAACTAAATCCCTCGAAAAACTTTTTGTCTTTGGGAGGAGGATGTACCTTTTGTTCAGAAAAGCATGAGTCCTCTGCCAGCTGCCACAAACCCCATATTTGTGTACTTGCTTTGATAGCCACAATTTAACTTTCATTAGCATCAGCCTGATGTGTACACGTCAAGGGAAGAGAGGACAAACTCAGCTCCCAGTCCCAAGGAAAGAAAACAACACACTCACATTTTGTGCAGCCATAACATAACAGGTATTCCTTGGGTTCTTTTAAGATTCCATAGAGCCAAAAGATCAAATTCAAGGGGAATGTCTTACAACACACACAGTGAGAGTGTAATATTTTCCCTCTACACTTTAAATGAGAAATAAAAAACTGTGTTTACCTGTGGCTTTGGTAGAAAGGTTTCTATTGTAATTATATCTTGTGTATTCCAAGAAAGTTTTTTACATCACTAATATTAGTCTGGAGAGGTACAAAGCTGCAGGTGCTTGCTGAAAAATAATAAACCTTTATTAAAATTTCCAGTTTTTGCAAAAGCATTTTGACTACATTCCAAATCTACTTAAAATGTAATTAAATATTTACATTTATTCTCTAATAAGTATTGTAAGTAAATCAATAACCCAATTATCTTAAATTTTTCTGTGATATTACAAAAGTATAGCAATTGTATAAATGCACAATTCTAATGAAAAAATAATGATCTTGAACTTTAAAAGAGCCCTTCATTTAGAGAGATGAAAGTGCCGTACATTCTTTCATTCATTATGTCTTACAGCCCCTGTGTGATGTAGGTGCTATTATCATCATTTTACAGATGGGGAAACTGAAAGGCTAATTAACTTGTCCAATTTACAGCACTTAGCTGTAAACTTAGGGCATTCTATTGTATGTAAAGGCAAAACAGAACTCGGCTCACCTGTGATGAACATTTTCTAAAAATTCCTGAACTCCGGAAGCGCTTTACTTCTAGGAGAGAATATCTCACACAAGATTTCAGAGTTGCCTTTGCACTGATGGTAGCTTTGAGTACCACAGAAATGTGCTGCCTAGAGGCAAACATCAGAGCACCAGGTTACTGCAGTGTCACCAAGCTTCCCAACTAGGTATGGAGATGATGTGCATCTCTATTTGATGTTCTTTGCCATTCAGCCACGCATTTGTGCTGTAATTCTGTAGGACGTACCGCTGCATTTCTACAAACACACACAAACAAATGGTGTTTGCTGACAAACTCATTCCCTCAGTTTACTTATGTGTTCCATGAATTTCTTCACTCGGTCAGGATCGACAGCATTTGCCCAATATCCTTCCTTCTTGAAATACGAACCAATTATGAGAGCATCTGCATCCAAGTAATTCCTCACATTCTCCAGAGTCACTCCGGACCCAACCAGCACAGGAATCTTCACAGCACGCTTAACCTCTGAGGAGAAGAAAACCAGAATCAGGGTTAATTCCTGTCATTGAAACTCTCTCCATAAAGACTCTAATTTGCCTAGTTTTCAACAGAAAAATAAGGCATCGAGAAATTCATGACCATGGTATTTATTACTTCTACTACAGAATGAAACAAGTTCTCCAGAAAAAGCACCTTTAGCTCTAAGTACCTGTTAAGAAGAAAAAAATCTCACTTTTTACATTCTGTTGTCTGGAATGCTTCCTATATTTGCTTGCATGAAAGAGAGCAGGAATCCTACAGGCACCATTGACAGCTCAGCTAGTTTTCCAGAAAGGAAAAGGCAGAAAGACAAGTGGTTCTTATCAGTACTAGGAAAGACAATGGAACAAAAAAGCCACTTATTTTTTCCTATATACAGTGTTAATCATCTGACCTGTTACCTGGTTTCAAAAGGAGAAACAGACACAAAACAAGGCTCAAAATACAACAAGGCACAGGGGTGGACTTCAGCCCATGGGTCAGGTGGAACACTGTGAAATGTGTGTGTTCTGACAGACCCAACTGTGTGGAAACCGGGGCTCAGTTACCAGCACTCCTATTTTTTAGAATAAACCCAAAAAGAGATGGTTATTTGAGAATGGGAAGGTTCCCCACAGATAAATGAAATGTTATTACAGTATATTCTGAAGAACTGGCTTTGGGAGGAGAAAAAAAAAGCCCAGTTCAAGAATTACTAAAGCATGCTTCTCATCATTTTATGTCAAACTGACCATCCAAAGAGTGACTCATAGGACTGGATGCTTCATCCCTTAGAGGAATGTTGTGAGCCATTATTTCTGACCTTTAAAACCATATAAATTGGCTTAATTAGTGATAAGCTGATGGTAAGGTGGTTATAGCTCGAGGTAACTAGGGAAAGCACACACGCAACAAATATAAGTCTGCTTCAAAACACTGTTTAAATGAAGTTTCATCAGAAGCCTAACTTATTAATTATGCTTCAGGGAAGACTAATTATTTATCACCTTCCTACTTCACTGAAGAAAGGGGATCAATTAAAATGCTCTTGAATCTCTTTTTAAGTCACATGCTCTACCATTTTTTCATCTAGGAACAATAACGCCTTCTTAAAAAGATTTTAACACAAAAATAAAACCATTCAACACAGCCCTTCCTGAAAATGTAAAACAAATCAGATGGATCATGCATATACGATTAAAACTTTAGTTATTTCTATGCCTATTTGATATTCTTAGTCATTCTGCTTACAGCAACAAAATAATTAATTTCTAGTTACTTACAGCATTATTACTCATATCCTGTTCTAAAAAAATCAGAATTTTATTTATATAGTATCTATATGCTCTTAGGAACATCTTATCTGCTTTACATCAATACCAATGCAGGATTAAGGTGCATCTGACCACAGACTTGTGACAGTACTTGACTGAAATCCCGGGAGAATCAGGCTCCAAGTCAATATTTGTTCTTACAACAAGTGCGTAAAGCACATTAGCAGGGAGTTGTTTCATAATTATTTCACATCAGCAGGAAAAACAAAGAGCCAAATAATTAAACAGAGCATGTTCTTATGGGTCTGAGACAACAGCTCAGCCCTGCTGGGCAAAGGGAAAAACCCAGTGAAACCTGAGACTGGTCTGAAACTCCAGAACACGCCAGAGCCTTCCAAGGTGGGAAGGTATCAAGTGCTGCTGTGATCCACACAGGGAGTGCACACACATCTCCTGGGCTGCAGATTTATTCATAATGACAATGTGAAGAACGGCAAAGGGAGTGCTCAGTGTGCAGTGAGATGTGGTACCTCATTAAGTATGCTACAGATGCTACTTTTAAGTCCTTTCCAAGCATATCAAGGCCTAAAGTTGATTAGTAGAAAGTGATTTGTCTATTGGCTGTGCTAATACAAATTCTAACCTGTAAAAGAAAATAAAGCAACAGTGGTAAGATGTGCTTTTGTATGGCAATGTTCAGTCACTGTCAAAATGTCTCTAAACACAGAGCTTTGCTTCAAATCTTTCTGTTTTCCTGGCGTTCTTTTTCTGACTTTCTTTTTTTTCCACACAGGGAGAAAAAGGATACAATTTTGTGATGTTACAGTAACAAGACTCTGAAGTTTACACAGATTTCCCTGTTCCAGTGGACTGTAACTAGAGGGCACTGTGCTCTTTCTTGTGGCAGCACAGCTGCACACAGGTCTTTAATAAAACCCAATGAAATCGTGCTTGGTTGCAAAGCATAATGAAAGCATTTGAACTATGGTATGCACAAGTTTCATGAAATAAAGGCCAAGTGCTCCTAGCCTGAAAACAATGGCGAAGAACAGCGTAAAAATAAGCACCACGGTGCCAATAACTTGCTCGACTACTCTTCTTTAACAGCTTTTTCATTGCAGTGATCACTGTACCGTACACAACACTGTGTTTATGGTAATGCTCCACTCTAACACATTTTAGGTTTTTAATTCAAAAGACTTTTTCTCTGTCATTAAATTTAGGGCTTAAACAGGAGATGTAAGTGATCAGTACTTCTATCTCTGAGGGTACCGCACAGGCAGCAGCCTCTATTTTGGCCATCAAAAGATGAGAGGGTGAGTCAGTCTTGAGGCCCCTTTTATGAACAGTAATTAAGGAGGTGACAGTCACAGCCAGCTGTTGGATTTCTTTATGTACCTGTTTTCCACTGGTTACTCAGCTGAGACACTTTGTTTTGTTCAAAGAGGTAACTGAGCAGTCATTATGCAAAGCTTTGGTCACTCAAAATACAAACTGAATGCAAAGCAGATATTTCAGCAGTTATAGGCAAAGAAAAAACCTGATGGGTTCACACACTCCAACCAAAGAATGTTCCACAAGGCAGCAAAGTAGAACTTCTACAACCTTTTAGATTAAAAGATGGTTTATTAATGAACTGCAATTCAAAATGCCCAGCTATAATTCTTGCTCCTTAACAACACAAAACCTGGTTTTCAGACCTCGCACTCCCTCGACCTCTGGTGCCCTGGAGTGCCGAGGCAGCCCTGGAGCAGAGGCTGCCAGCCTAGAGCAGGCAGTGCCACAAACTGCAAACAGAACCTGACTGAACACAGAGCTTGGGCTCGACAGGGAAACACTTCCCACAGCCCATCACAAATCAATCAATTCTACACAAAGGCACAAAGGCAAAACCACTTCTATATTGCTGCACAACAAAGCTGAAAAAGAGACATGACAAAAATCTCATCTGTCTCTTGGCTCAGCTTTCAAGAGCTGCTTTGCAGTGTGATGAAAGGTGCCCAATGTATCACCGTAATACAGCACTGCCGGGGCTGCATAAATTCGTGGAATGCAAAATCTCACTCACATCAACACCAACTTTGTAGACTGTAGATGTGATCCCTTTTAAGAATCTCCTGACATAAATATGCCTAATTTGTCATTTCCTTATACTGTAGAATATTGATTTTTAAGTTCTTCTCTTAACTGTTTTAAGACATCTTTCTCATGAGGGCCTGCTAACATCCAAAATGCTGTGATCTAAGTACAATCAACCCATGATCTGCACACTCTTGCTTTCATAACACAAATCCAAACACAGAATTAATGTGTACTTCATTACAGCTGCCAACTCTGATTCATTTTGTTCTTTGGACCCAGAAAGAGACAGACTGACATGTTTGTTCACATGAAAGAAAAGCAGAAGCTGTGGTTCTGTCTGGTTGGGGTCCTGTGACAAAAAAACCCTCTGGGCCTACAGGTCAGGTTTTGCTCTCTAATGCAGGAATTCAATGGAGGTTGCATGTACATACATGAAAGCAGAATTTAACCTCGGATTTTGCCCAAAGACAAATCAAATGGTTTTTTAAAATTTATTTCATCTGCATTAATAACAGTGGAGACATTAGGTACAAACAGGGATGGATCTCTAGATTAACAAAATTTTGCAGTCTCTAAAGCAGGCTTAGCTTCCAGAATCACCTGTTCCATGTATGATTTCTAATTTACCATACCAAAAGACTCAGCTAATTCAAGAGGCTCAGTGTTCACACCAAGCCATCATTTTCTTTTTAACATTAGTGACTGAGGCATAGCAATTCATAATCTGTTTTTTAGCAAAAAGTTTAATGTGTATGAAATAAGAACCATTTTGACAAGTTCAACATTCATTTTAAATGCTCTTAAGCATGTGTGATATACATAAAGTCCTGAAAACACAGAATAATTTCATGTTGTTTCAAAAGATTTTTGAGGTCCAAGTTATGTCTGACAAGTAAAGTATGTTTTTCATGCTGATCTGCTAACTTAAGTTGAATACAATACAGTGCACTGGAACTTCAAAACATGTCAAGTTACAGCGTGTCAGGTAAAGTAAAACCTAAAAAAATACACATTCTGTTTTATGTAGTGAGACATTCAAATTCCAGGCATTAATCTAAATTAAAATTAGTGATGAAAATTAAATGTCCCCATGACAGAACTTTAATTCTAGCATGGGAGCAATACAGTTTCATGAACACAGCCCAAACTTATGCCAATATAAAAATATCAAGAATCATAGCACTTTTGCAAAGGTCAGAACTCATAGGTCAGATGAGTCTCTCTTGATAAAAGGTCCACACCATTTAAAAATTATTTTAATGTTAATATCTTCCTGTCTAGCAATGAACTTGTACTCTTTCTGAAAATCTTCCAAGCAGTACTTTTTCCCTGGTATTAATGTTTGGAATGTTGCCTTATCAAAATGCCCTTTTTCTTGCAGGAACTTAATTTTCATTGTTAAAGATTAAAAACACCAAACCCTTCAATGGAAATATTTATGGTTAGTTAGTTCACTATGGCTACTTTTAGTATAGTTAGTTTTCTAGGGCTATAAAGAAGCTTTTTCTTTTATTAGGGCTTTTTAGAAATGAAACAGTATTTTCTTTAAACCTCAGCATCATTCAGTGTTATAAAGCTTGGAATAAATGTCATTTTTGCCCTGCCAAACTGCTGTATAGAAACATATCACAGCCCATCTGAGCAGGATCTCAAACATATTAGTTCTGACCACATCAAACCCCATAGTGAGAGTTTCTTCTCTTTCATCTTTTTCCCCCCTTCCTGCTGCCCAGGCTGTGTGTCCCCGCTCTCACCTCGCAGCTGCCGGGGGTCCGCAGGGTGTCCGGTGGCCGTGCCGGTCAGCACCACGCCGTCGGCCAGGAAGAGCTGGGCAGCTGCCGCCGTCTGGGCCACGCTGACATCGGCCGTCAGGGCATGAGCACTGCAGGGACAGAGCCCGTCACACACCACAGCACCCACAGGCTGCTTCCCCCTGCTGCCACAACCCCCCAGGGCTGCTCTACAAGTGTCCTACGTGGGCAGAAACACTGCAACCCAAGCAAGAGTCAAAACCAACCCTTCCCTTCCGAGTGCCAGAACTGCTTGGATATTGCTCTGGGTGTCCTGTCTCGAGAGTGAGTGCTGAGTGTGAACCACCAAGTGTCAATTGAGACAGCTGCTTACACCTCGAGCACCTGGATTGCAGAAGTGTTGAGCACACAGAGCTCTCTGACTTCAAGTGGGACTTGTGGATGGGCCCTCATTCATAAATCAGATCCTGTTGGCTGGGACAGAATCAACAACCTCCACAAGTCCAACTAACAGAAAGTATAGTTAATACCCATGATATAACCACGGGAATCATCTCACACAGCAACTGCAAACATCAATTACACCTGCATCCCAGCTGTTCAACAGCAGGCTTTGATGTATGGGTGACACACTTTGTCTGAAACCTACAGCAACAGCAGCTATTAATTTATGTGGTCCCAAACCTGGAAAGAATTCCAGCCATTGCTGGTTGAACATCCGACACTGTTGTTTCTGTATTTAAACAGAAAACAACAGCTACGGGCAACACATTGCACTGCTGAGTGGTGATGGCACAAGAACAGTTTCTCCTCATTTAAAGAACAGGAGCATAGCAGCTCTCAGTGGCAGCTGTACTTTTCTACATTAAAAAGCTCAACCAACAAGCCCTTTAGCATTTCATTCTGAGCTTATGTTTCTGCCTGAAATGAAAATTTCTTTTCCTTTCTTAAAAGGCAAACCCTTTGAACAATGGGAAGTATAATCCAAATATCAATTCATCAATTGTCAAGACTAAGGAAAAAAATTACACGATGCAATTTCATTTACAGAAAGTCTAATACAATGTATTTGCATTTATATACATATTTATATATATATACACATAAAAAATAATCAGAGAGAAACTGTTCTGAAAGGACCTGAAAAACTTAATTTGACCACACTGCATTGTTTCCTTTCTCTTTTGAAATTTATTACCTGCTTATTACATATTTAAGATCTTCCAAACTTGATTATTCTCATGATTGCTCACATACTACACACAAACATTTTAATTAGGTTATTTAGCATGTATAATACATAGCACTTGAGCAGTTTTTCTGGGGGAAAAAAAAAAACAAACCCAAAGAAAGACATCTAAATAGCTGAAAGTACCATGTGACAGGTAAGATAAAGTATCAGCAGAAAAGAAACTGGATTCATCTGTCATAAGTTCCTTCTGTTTGATAATCAGAGAACACAACCCTTACATAGACAGCACCGATTTAAGTAGCAGGAATCAGTATTATTGGCAGGAAGGAGAAGAAAGAGAATAGCTTTTTAAAATGCCAAAATATTATCACTTGGATGCTTTTATATGGCAACTGCCTACATAACTAAAAAATAACCTTGGATGCCTAACTTTCAGAAACAAAACTTCTTTAAACCTAATAGACATATACACACATATACAAAGTTTCAATACCAGATGCAAAGCTTTTGTAGTCGGCATTTTTAAATCCTGAAGGTTAAACAACTACAAACTTCACAGATAAAGCAACCTGCAACTTACAGCTGCAAATTTATTTTTAAATGTATCCCCTTATAGCACTGCCAGTCCATGCTTAAATAATTAACTTCTCCCTATGTGATTAACTGTCCTGAAAGAAAATTGGCATTAAAAAAACCCCAGAAAATGGAGAAAAATATAAGATCGTTATTGCATTCATATTTAAATAAAATTTTGCTTGTATTTACCTATGTTTCTTTTTAATATCAGCAAAAATCTGAATGTTCTCTGCTCCAATATGTTTTCTGTATCGTAGGAGGTCACCTGCACAGGCATTTATAATCCCTTCATCAGCCACATGAGAAAACACAAACCCTTCAGCGCGGATAAAATCAAGACCTGAAAACAGTAAAATGCAACATCTTAGCTAAAACTGAGAACTGGAGAAGAAAAACACTAAACCCAAACAAAAATCCACCTTACTGTCCTTCCTATTTGATCCCAATATAAATTGCTTCATGTGCTCTAGGACTAGCCAACCTCACTTTTCCACATATTTCAGTTTTACATTCTTTATTTTCACCCCTACTCTCTCTGACTCTTTCCATCTCACTGTTTTCAGCTTTCCATCTCTCCCACTGGCCCCACCAGTCTTCCCCCAGCCCCTGATTCCCTTCTCTGTCTCAGCCCCTCGGTTTGTTCCTGTGTGGCTCAGAACAGGCAGCTGCATCCCCTGCCCTGCCCCCTGCCATGATGTGCCAGACGTGGGTAAAAACACAGCTCCTTTATCCTAATGATGTGTGTGCTCTCCAAAAAGGGTCATTAACCTGCATCGCTTCCCTCTTTCCAGAAACTCTTCCGTCATATTCCTGCTTTTCTGACACCTATTTCCCTGTTAAATAGGCCTGAAGTTGGCCCTCAGGTCAAAAGCATCAAGGCTACGGACACAGAGGAATAGCATTGCTATCTTTCTTTAGGAAATTAGGCAAGGAAACACAGCCTGGAACATGTTATATGCAACCCACATGACCCCACCTGAATAGCATGTGGTTCCTACACAGCATCACATCAACAAATTGCTTCCAGAGCTGTCCCAAAAGGAAAAGTCAAATATTTTCCACTCTACTCCAAACTTACTCCACCCATCAATTCTGCCATGCCTTAGTAACATGGGTTCTGCCATATTCGTTAAGTTTTGTCACTAGGAGGGTTTTGTGGGATGGATACTGAAGAGGAAGGTTATGAAGTGTAATTACTTCACATGGGCCATTCATTGACATTCAGGGATCCCCTCCAGCCTTGAGATCTCTGTTGTAAGACTGAAGCCTCGGACCACAGTGCAGTAAGCCCAGAGCTGTGAGGCACAGGATTGAATTCCGACTCCATTATTGCATTCCCCACTTCTCTCCTGATTCTCATAGCCTTGAACCTGTAATTAAAGCCTGCCTCTTTCACACATCTGTGTAAAAGCTCTGCACTCATCTTGGGCAGTTCTGCTGCTCTTCCAGTTTGCTTTGGGGGTGTCTTCCAAGCCCTTCTGAAGCTCTGCTACTGCTCCAGCGTTGGAGTCAGATGCACATTTAATTAGAGCTGACATTATACAAAGGAAAGCAATGCATGTGGAAACAGTCATCAAGAATGCAATCCCACCCACCAGAGAACTGATTAGGCAACAGAGGCATCACCTTAGCACATTCCAACTATAAACATAGACGATCTCGAAAATTTATTTACCAAATGACAAGGTGTCTGTTTATTTTAAAATTTTAGTTTCATTCCAAAAGCCCTGAAGTTGCAGAAGCAGAAGCTTATGCCTGATCTTTAAGAGCCTGTATTGCTTAGCAACACAGACTCCAGCTAACAAGAAACATCACAGATGGATGCCAAATCAAATGCAAGCTGTCCTGTGCCTTGAGATTAGCGGGTGCAAAGCAGGGAGTATTCTCAGGATCCAAAGACAAGAGTGTGCCACGAGTACCACTGCAGGTGCTTGTAGACACCGGGTGATAAACACACCGCAAATAGCCAGACTGAGATTTCTACATCTAGGAACAAAAGCTATTGCTTCTATTTAAATCACCCAGGCTTACAGTACAGTTCAGATTTAAATAATAATTAAATATTTCTCTAATCATAAGATTATGGATGAGTCTAGAGACATGTTACACTTTCACAGCAATCGAGGTTTAACTCAGGACAGGGCCTATTCATTGAGTAATTTCATTTCTTGAAGTCACTACTTACACACTGTTTGTTAATGCTTGGTTTGTTTCCTCAGTTCAGTAATATAAGTTTTCCTGCTAAACATTGGATTGTACTTAGTTTAACAAGGCTGCACTCTCTATCTGGGTTTTTGGAGGCCATGAAAATACAAATTTTAACCACGTGTAATAGGTGCAGGCACCATATCATTACCCTTCTGTTTTATGAAGCTATAATCAGATTCTGCTAATGAATTCATTTTTATGCTCATAAAATTGGGAGAATGATACTACTGCTTACTTTCACATTTGGCAAGTTGAAAAGTAATAGCCATTGAATAGTTAATAGACAGTTCCACTTCTGACTTATATGGGAACAACACATTTTGTAGTTTCACTGGAAAAGAAGAACAGGGAATTTCCAATGAAAACTAATGAACAGAACTTTTAGAGGAGCACTGACTTTGTCTGCTGTCGACACTGGAGGCACAGTGTGTCTGTGCTGCAGAAACACTGCTCAGGACAGAGTCTTGCAGCAGCTCCTTCCGCGCTCAGCACGGGCTGCAGGCCCAGGAGCAGGGTCCCCAGCAGGATCCACTGCACTCCCTGCCTTGCTCCACAGCACCCATGGAAGCTCCCACGGTGTGTGCAGGCACCCCGCTGCAGTTCTCAGCTGAGCCACCTCCCCTCACCACTGCAGTCATATGGGGGCAGTTAAAAAGGCCAGAAAAAACCACAGCATACAACTCTAATTCAGTCTTACCCTAAACAGTATGGTGGATGACAGCAGTGAATTCCCTCTGCTGGTGGGGGAGGGAGAGGAATGGTCTCAGACAGCAAGGCTGTATTTACAAAAGACATGGAGAGATCTGGGATAGCTCCTGCTATGAAGTCTCATTTATCAGCTATCAACTGTGTCACCATCGTTGATGAAGACTAACTCAGAACTGGAATGTCAGTAACTTGATTCTTAAAGAAAAAAGAGCAGCTTCAGGTAGAGATGGTGGTTGGACTAGATGACTGTTTAAAGTCCCTTCCAACTGAACCATTTTTTTCTAAATTTATGAGATGAGAGAAGATAAACTTAAAAACTGAGCCCTGATTCATGATGAGTGACCCAGGCTGGCCCAGGTACAGGACCCTACAGTCCTTGCTCAAGCTGGTTAAGCTCCTAGTCACACTGTAGATCTGAAGATTTCCTCCCACCCTTTACAAAATAAAATCATTATCTTCTCCTAGAGACCAGCTATAAATTCCCTGTGTGGTTCTTTTCACAACAGTTATTCCTACCAAAGACAGGGATTTCCACAGGGAAAATGAAATGCCTGTATAGTAGACAGAAGATGCTACATATGGTTTTTAGCTAAAGCACCTCCAGTAAGTTACTTCTGTAATGAAAGCATACAGGACTTGCTTTGTTAATAGCCACCTATTAAAATTGTATTGACATTAAAGTCAGTACTAAGTTGCTACAGAAAAACTATTCAAAGATTTGCTACCTACAAAGTAGTACCCACTTTACTATGGGGTTTTGCTTAAAGTGATTTTCTTTTTGCTTTCCTGTTCAGTGAACTTGAGGCAATCATTTTTAGAGAAGTGCAATGAAATGCATTAAACACCGGCCCTTCCTGACTGGTGTTCTCCTGTTACAGAGGAAATAGTGCAGAACAGCAGTAGAGCTGAGCAAAACCCAAGCCCTCCAGGAATTCTTCCCTTCATTAATAATTGCAAAGAAAAGAAATACCTTGTTCCCAGACTATATCCCTTATTTAGTGATGATTTTTGCTCCTCAAAGGATGCGTAACTTACTAACAGTCTAACCAGTGCTTTTAAAAATAGGGTGTGTACTATGTTTCCAAACTCCTATGTACCTCAAGTGTTCCACATGCAGCAACCTCTAAAAACTAAAACTGGATTCTGTTACCATTTTTATTTTAGGTTTTCATATAGGTTCTAATGCAGCAATAAAGATTAGGTTTTCTCAATTTGTCAAGTGGCTAGATACTTTGAAAATGGCAACGTCTGATTTTAAAGCTCACAAAACAAATCTCAGTTCAAAACACATCTATTAACAAGAATTTAAAACTTTTAGAACATATTCAGCATAATTAAAACTGCCACTGCAGGTAGGTTAGCCTACATGATTTTACCTGAAGTATGGTTTCCAGTTAACACCAGCATCTTCTGCCTGGTTCTGTAAAATTTGTACATGCAAAAATGTGCAGCCTTACCATAATGACAGTCAATTTGGGCAAAAACATGCATTAACCCTCAACTTACGAATTTAGGAAGTACAGCCTTTCCATATTAAGCCAACCTTCATCTTTAGATCATGGAGGGTTCCATATGAAAAACTAAAATTGCTTCAGCAAACAGTAGGAGCAGGAAGCTTAGCAAGTCTAGGATTCATGCAATGAAGATAGATTAATTTATATTTAATTCCCCCAAATGCAATTTAATTTTAAGTACTTTGGCTATCTGTACACTCAATTTTTGTCATCATATAAAAAGCTTCATTGTACCCATTCTTTAGAAAGACAATGAAAACTTAGTTTTAATGGGTAACAGTAGCAGCAATAACATATAATTAGATGCTGAAACAGGAACATACTTAGAAAGAAAACATGCTTAACCACCATGGGTTAAATTGATCCTCACCTCTAATACAAGTGAAGTAAATAAGAGTTACACATGACCAGATTTAAACTCATCATTACATTTAGACAGGTTTCACCTAGAAAGCTGTGGCAGCAGCCTTGGGACATTTAGCAGCCTCAGGACATTTAGCAGCCTCCAACTGAAGCAGTGCACAAGCACCATCCATTCTGATCAAGCAGGCATCTTCCTCAAACTCTAATCTCTGCCTTTTCAGGATACAGCGAGCTTTTCCCGTCTCGCTTTTCGCAGTATCCATGCGAGTACAAGGCGCAGTCTGCGGAAAGGCCGCAGCCCAGCAGGAATAACTGAGGAGCTCCTCCCTTACCTGCAGCCAGGGCAATGGCTATTGCCTGCTGGTTGGCAGCACACAGCACCTGGACACCCAGCGGGAGGCGGGGACAGCTCCGTCTCACCGCGGCACCGAGCACGGCCATGGCCGCGGTGACCTCCGGGCCCGGGCGCACCGTGTACGGCACGTCGTGCATGTTCTCCACCAGCAGGCCATCCTGGGGAAATAATTACAAAAAATATCATTGCACTGCACAAAAAGGGAGCTTAAAAACGCGGCTTTTTTACCATTATACTATTGTGTATTAAGACACGCAAGTGTAAAGGTTTTCCTTCAAAGGAAGGATTATCTACAGCAAGTTGTGTTGATGCATTTGATGCACACAACCACTTATAAAAGTACTTTCATCAACAGCATGGTATTTGCAGGGAAATCATGAAGAGAAATAAATGTGATTTTAATTATACATTCATCAATTTGGATTCCTTTGATCCATCCTAAAATGTGAACTATAGGCAAATAAGTTAAAGCTTATACCTCATTAAAAATGGTGTAAAGCCAAGCTTCAATTATCCAAGGGGAATACAGGATATTGAGTATGTTTGGATAATGGAAGACTCAGAGATAATCGGGGCAATTTTCAGTTCAATTAATGTCAGAAAATAAGTGTTATTTTGGATAAATAAAGAAATTTTTTGTTTGACTATTATTGCAGCAAATGCTATAGTATTAACTATTGATATTTATCCCATTCCATATTCAGAATCACTGGAAAGAAGATATTGCTCTTTATTATCTATTATACCTCTCCATCCCCATGGACATACTCTTAGCAAAAAAGAGAGTGATGATAAAATACTCTGCTGATACAATTTGTACATTACCTGATACCATGTACTTTTCCAGTCATTGTACAGGATATACCAAAAAGTTTTCAAAAACTGCAGAACATATTAATAACACGAGTAAAAGTATAGCCTTGAAAAATATTCCATGCAATATTTTGCATTCGCAGTGAGAAGATGAAAAGAAACCAGATATTTCTCACCAGCTTAATTCTAAAAATGCAAGTTTAATAGACAAACTAATTGTATATATAGCAAATAAATTCTGCTCTCTCTAGAGTTTTATCGCACATCTTAATCCTGTAAAATGAGAGCTTTATCTTTCACAGATATTGTAACTGAATGAGAATAGACGGAACTTTTTTTGGGAAAAAACACAACTAGAGATTAAACATAGAAGCTTGGTTATTAATAACAGAGAGAATCAGGACGAGGAAACAGAAAAAGGTTTCCTTTTTAAAATCTTTTATATGTAACACTTCTCCAATCTCTGTTGTAGTATGGGAGCCCTTCTGGCAGCAGAAGATAAGACAGTATACAGAATGCAGTCAATATTTAATGGCTGAATTACAGGCTAAGGCACCAGCATCATAAACAAGCACCCAACACAGAGGATGGGGGAAAACGAGAAGGAAATAACCCCATGGAGCAGCACGGGCAGTCCCAGCACACGACCTGCAAACATTCACTGCACCAGGGCACAGCTGGTAACCAAGTTACTCACAGCTGAGTATTTAAATACACAAAACATGTGCTACCTGAAAAGCAAAGTGACACAAACTGTTAAAGGTGACCTGATACAATGACACTCCACATCAGACCTCTGCACTGTGTGGTGCCATTCACCAACATATTTAATTACATAATTCCACTCCAGGAAAACCTGAAATAGACAAAGCAAAACCAGATATGGCAACCAACCAAAACACCTGTGCTTGACTTTCTGTGTCCAATTCAATATGTAACATCCACACTTCTGTACTGTGATGGAAAGCAGCCATAGGACAAAGCTGACAACCTGTCCTAAGAAAACAAAAAAATCACAATTTTTAGTCATTTTTTCTGGAATGAGGTTAGGCCTGTTCCAACAAACCTGAACTGACCAAATGGTCTTGTACCTGAGGCACAGCTACTGAATCCCTTGTGGTATCAACAGAAAGAGAAACCCTGTAGCCTCTTGCTCTCTCTATACTTAAATGTATCGGGTCAGTCTAAGTAAGAATGCAAAGTTGGTCAGTAGTTGCATATGGCAAAAGGACTAACACAGAACTGTAATACTTTAGCAAAATAAATTCAAAAAAAATGCAATGTACCATGAAAATCAGGTAATTCCTTGAGACCAAAAAGCCTGGAAGCCCTTGGCTCAGAAATGCTCTGCTTGGCGGACTTCAGCGAAACCTGTATATCAGGGAAACTCCAAGCTTATCGTAAGGGCCAGGAACCAGGACCTGCAAAACTGAGTCCCCAGGCTTCCAGGCAGTCAAGAATCACCCTCAACAGAAAAAAAGGCAACTGGGACTGGGGCTTCAGATGCTCAGCTCCTAAAGAGCCACACTAGTAGCCAAAAGAGCAAGAGAATGGGCTGGCAGAATTCCACAGAAATTCCACAGTGAAACTGAGCTTTTCATGACTTGCTACTACTTTGACAGTTCTGGATTTGCATAAAGCAAATTATTCTATTAGATACATTAATGAATTAATGCATTTAATAAATTATAAAAACCCCTAGCCATAGTACTATACATAAAAAGTGTCTGAGTGAATTCTAACTCAAAATGCAGGCATATGGGAGGATTGCAACAGTTCTCTTTCCTGCTTTAAATTTACTATATTCACTTTTTAGCAACTGCCTCTTCCTATGGCCTCAAGGTCCACAGTTACAGTGAATATTTTTGGTAGAACTTTAATAATGTGTTATTCTTTTGGTACCATCCAACTGTTCTTTTGCACATTATGCTTTGTTTAATTAAAAAAAGAACAACATATGTTCTGCAATACAGAAAGCTGAATTACAGATGCATTAAGTCAAAGCTTTCTTTCATATTTTATATAAAAATATAACACCACAGATTTCTGTGTTTACTGAATTTATATGTATATGAAACAAACTTCAGTACTATCAGACAGCTAATTAAAATGGGGGAAAAAAACCAGTTATGCTAAATTAAAGTTCTTGGAACTTAAGCTTATAGTTTTGAAGTCTATGGAAACAGCTTCTGCATTATATCCTCCAAAACAGAATTTATTTAGATAGTATGAGATAAAACTCTTGCAACTACCTTCTGTGTTCCTTTTATATTGAATATTAAGATAATTTAAGTGTTGCTTATATGTAATAGCCTTATTATAAGTAATTTTCAAACAATGTATTTCCTTTCTACTTTGAATGACTTCTGAAGTGCTACACACATGAAGTGCCCTTTGTATCACAGTCAGCTCCTAAAAAATAGGTCACTTAAATAGCTCTCTAGCTATATAGAAAAATAATTTCCTTAGCTGTATTGCACTTACAGAAATAACCTCTTAGAACACTTCAGCCGCACACACACCACAGCAGAAAAGCCTCAAAAGTAGTAATAACACTATAAACCACAGCTGATGTAACAGCTGCACAAGCTTTAACTCAGCATATACCTAATAGCACCATTTCCCAGGGCAACTTTAACCCCAGTGTTTCTCCCCACAGAAAGGCTTTACCTGCCAACAGGCACCCCAGCACAAACCTCTCCAGGGGCATCAGCTCTACTCCCTCCTCCAGAGAGGAAGCAGGGCTTGCCCCACCCCTATTTTCATACAGGCTCAGGTGGGTGCCAAGCCAATTACAGCATTTCCCTCACCCCACTCATGTGCCCCTTGTAAAGGAAATCAGGTGCCTTTGCAGAGCATGTAATTGCTGTTTGTAAGCACAGCCTCTCAACAATTTCCTTAAAAACTCATTCCAGAGCAGGAGATCACTGCCTTAATAGAAGTAAGCTGCTCTCTCATGTTCTCCTGCACACGCCACAGGAGGTAGCTGTGGGCAGCCTGTCTGCTATTTTATTCTACTCCAACACAGTTGAGATGGGAAATGTTAACCTCTGTAATCCAAGTGAAAGCTACCTACATGTTTCTATGCAGAAATACTACTTTATTCTGTCTCCACTGTTATTAAATTCTAAGTGTCGTGGATTCCAGTTATCACTGTAGTTATAAGAGTAATAGGCTTAACGCTCTTCTGCTTTTTAAAAACATCGATGTAAAACATATACTAGTAACTGTTTTTAATGCCAGCTACTCTAGTAGCTACAGTTAGGAACAGTAACTGACAGTCAGGTGAGAACTTGTGCTCTATTTTCTAGCTACAAAACAAATGACAGCCAGGCTGAATGAATGAATAAAAGCTAACCTAACCTAAATATATATATTTTGCCTCTTTCTTAAAGAAAAGCAGGTACAAATTGGAGGGATTATAATGCCTCATAGCCTGCTGCTTATAAAATCTTGTCTAGGGAATTTCATTGTTTAGTAGCACACAAGTACAAAGCATATACATTTTGAGCACAGATGGTTTCCTAACTGAGCACTCACTTGTTTTCATTACTGTGCTCTAATATCACAAATCTTTCTTATTTATTGTGTGAAGCTGCGAATGTGCCAGACAAGTCACCTTACTCTGAATATACCAGGATTTACTTCCAAGTGCAACACAGATGGAGTGAGCAAGACCATATACTTTATTTTTAAATGTTAACACCAATTCAAGCAATTTGAGACAATATGTAAACATCGAAATAGCAACAAATGGTTACATATCTTCTTAAGGGCTACTGTAGGCAGCATTTGGGAACACTGGCAGTACAAACATCCATGGGAAAAAAACCTTTTTGTAGCTCTTCTTCCACAAGAAAAACAGACAGCTTAACAGTTCCTTTGGAATACTGAGCAAGAAATCCAAATATATTCCCATTACAGAAGCTGGATAGTCTGGCAGAGTGGTGATCTCTGTGTAAAAGCTGTGAAGCTCCTGAAGCATTTATCATGAAAACTTGCATTTCTCTTAAAATACCACAAAAAACTAAAGAATTGAATTGCAGAAAGTGTTAGGCAACCCTATTGATATTTATGGAGGCACTCCTGATTATCTCTGAGACTTATGACCTTAATAAAGGATGTGCTTGTTATATTGCTCTAACACTGTTCTGTACAGACCTTTAGAATGAAGACTGGTGTGGAAGCCTATTGATGTTCTTGTGACTTCTACAGGAAAATGGACTAATTATAAAGCCCTGAATTTGTTCAAATGTGCAGAGAAATTACTGCAGTCACCTCATCTGTCTACCTCACAGAGAGGTTTAAAGATATATTCAAGTTCAGAGACTGCAATGCACTTGCAGGAAAGGTAAACCAGTTAGACTCGGAACTGCAGAATTTATTACAACTGTTGAAAAGACAAAGTATAAAAAACCAAATTAAAACTTTGCGTTAGTACTGATTTTAAAGCTTGTCTCAGAGGTGCTCCAGCTTTGTGTATGCCAGCAGTGAAAGTAACTGCTTCTGTACCACCCCTCACCTTCAGGAATATTTGGTGTCTTCCCCTTGCTGCTGAAGGTTTCAATGTGCAATCATTATGCAAGGAAATGGGCAAACAGGCACTGGAATGTGGACCAATGGCTTTATGAGTTATAGATTACTTGTGCAAGCACTTCCTCTGGCACAGGAAGACAGAGATTAGTATTCACCACTTTTCTGATGTAGATAGAATCATGTTATACCTCATGGTGATACTGTAACAGCAAAATAAAAAGGCACAGTGCAGAATACAAAGCTACTGCACACCTGTTCTTTCAACAGCCATGAAAAGGAAGAAAACGTCCTTGTTTTGTTCAGCTTGCAATTAGAGACTATTCTAACTGTGACATCTCACACATTTATCTGGTTCACAGGCACTGAAGCCCACCAGGCTAACATCATTTTACAATGCTCTTCACTTTTTCAGTGGTTCTGTTCTCAGCATTCTCTCCTAATTTAGCCTTGCCAGTGCTCTACCCATAACCCACCTTGTGTGATTTGTCTTCCATCTTGACCTTGGTCTTCTATTCTTTAAACTAAGCTCTTCTATTCAATTTCATTGTCTGTAAATTATCATTCTAATTAATAGATTAAAAATGTTTCAACCAGCTTGTCAATAAAGTTTTTCTGAAAACAGCAGCTCAGAGAAGTGACTGCTTGTTCACTGAAGACATTTTCAAACCTTGGACATTAGTACACCACCAGAAAATGTTCATAATGCTATGGGCAGGTCAAAAAAAAGCACATCAACACTCCAAGACAAGGTGTAATGAAATGTTTAAAACATATCTGACCTTTCAAAAGGACATACACCCTGTTAAAATCTACTGACCTATGAAGATTACTACACCACTTTAGGTCCAACAGCAATTCTGTCAGCAGTCTCTTCTTGCCTCTGGCTGAGACTGGCCTTTTGGGCCTGCTTTTCTGGACGTGCAAAGCAGGCATGTGTTGCCCTGACTTTGCAGTGTTCAGTGTTTTTCCTTTTGTGATATTCTTAGAATCCTTTCTATAAGCATGGCCATGGCTTTTTTCTTAGCAATTATCTATGTTTTCTTAAACTGTATCTATGTTATGAATTCCAGTATACTGGGTGGAGAAATACGATTGACAAATACTTTGACCAGCGGATTATGAGGGGTGGTAATTTCTACCTCCAATCCACGGTGATGTGTGAAAACATATAAATAAAAGTCAGAGGGTTCTGCCCTCTCTCTTCCTGCTCTCTCTCCTGCTGCGTCTGTGTGTTCTTTGTGTGGCTCTCCTTCAGGCCCTCGGCCTAGCAGGCCTGCCTGGGGAGTGCCATAGGCATGTTTGCTGCCAGGGGCCTGGGGAGAAGGCTTAGAGAGGACTGAAAAGGGCCTATGCCTTTTTTTTTTTAGATCCTAAATTATCTGTGCTGTTTTGTTACAAACACAGCTGTGGGGTGATCCTGCACCCTCCAGGTTCCTGAGGTACGCATGCAGTGTATCATCTGTGCACATGGCATTCCTCCACGACTTCAGGAAACCAGAGTCTTGTACTGAGCTAAAAATACAGTTATTTGTCAGACTGGATTGATGAAGCATTCTACAGCCAGAGACCTTGAAGGCCAGCAACAGCCTATGTTTCAAGCCACTTTTTTTTTTAACTCCTTAAATTGACTTGATTCATCCAACTCAAACAATTTGAATTGTACAATTTGAATCTAAGCTTTTTCAATTGTTTTGGGTGCTTGTGATACCTTAGGGGTTTTTTTGTAATCTAGAAGGCCTGCTTTCTATGTTGAAATAAAAGACACGAACTTAAGCATCTCCCTAATTGGTGAGGTTTAAGATGCTTTTGGTGAATTATAGGCTCAAGTTAAAATTCTGGCTATGCAGAAGTGGTTTTGTGTAATCATAGGAAAGGAAACCAAAACTTACAACTCCAGCATCCTTGTAAGCCTCTGCCTCTTGACAAGCTTGATCAATGATCTGGGTCAATGGAAGAGAACTTCTTGGTGTCCCTGCAAGAACAATGCTGCTTACCCAGAGCATGCACAAACCAAACCCATAGACAGTAACAGCTTTGGTTAGGACATCCATGGGGACTGGCATACTGAAACAGGGACATATAGGGCAAACTCTCTCAAAGGCTGCTCTAGCTCCTTGTGACATGCCTTAGTGACATCCCTTTCCTTAGCTGATCTTGGCAGAGCTGCTGTAACCATTCAGCTCCTAAATATAATTCACAAACTTGAGGGATGTCTGCTATAATCCCCTGTTGCACTAGGTCTGCTCTTAGCTTGCTATTCATGTACGTATAAGGCAAGACTGACCTCTACGTCAGCATAGAATACCTAGGCTAAACAACGGAGTTTAAAATTAGTTAAAACTACCCTTAATCTGCAAGGTTGATTGTATCTGATCTTCGTGCCAGAAATACACACATATGGATTTTGTTGGAGTTCACTGAATTTCCCTTAAGATCAAAATCTTTTCTGCTATTTGGGCTTCTAAGGTCAGGCAGTGGGAGTCTGAAGTGGGGACTGTGCTGAGCCCTGTCAGCTTTGCTAGCTGTCTTGATTTCTCAGCACAGGGAGAGCTGGTCATATTGTCTGGGGGCTGCCTCTGGGAAAAAGTGGGGCACCCTGAGCTCTGGCATCAGCCTGCCAAGGGGAAGGGCAGCTGCCCTAATCAGCTCTGCTCACCCTGTGCCCCTGGAAAGGCGGACCAGGCGGCCAGGCTGGAACAGATCCTGCCTATTGTCTGAGCTTCCCAGGGCCTCTAAGGGCATGAGAGAGCTCTATCCAACCTCCATCCTGCCCCAACGCCCATTTGTGCAATTCCCTAGCCACTGTTGCTTGAAGCAAAGAGCTACCAAACCCAAACCCTTGTCTTCTCAGCCCAGGTCCCTATGCGGAGCTGTTTCCCGCCTTTTTTACCGCTAAAACGGGGAGTGCCCAAACTTATGGCGCTTCGTGAGGGGGTCGTGGTTGCGGTGAACGGACAGGCTTCCAGGGGGGCCGCAGCCGGGCTAAGGGCTGACACCGGCGACCCACACCTGGTCCTGGTCCGGCTCGGGGTCCCGCCGGCCGTGCCGCCCGCCCGCCGCTTACCTGGCAGCGCTCCCACGTGCACCATCCCGACCACCGCCGCCTTCAGCCGCCCGAACAGCCCGGGCCGCCCCATGGCCTGCGGGGAAGGAAGGAGACCGTGAGCCGAGCCGGGCCGGGCAGGCCATGGCGGCGGCCCCGCCTCCCGCCGGGGACCGGGACAGGGATCAGGGCCGGGACCGAGTCCGGGACACGAGACCCAGCCCCTCAGCTCGGTCCGGCTCAGCCCGGCCCGGCCAGGCCCAGCTCACCCCGGCTCACCCCGGCGTGGTTCCACGTGCCACAGCCGCTCCCG
>VYZT01040139.1:76228-109872 GCA_013400735.1 Pomatostomus ruficeps
GGCACCATGCGCCGGGAGAGGTGAGTGTGCCGGGCCCGCCCTGCGCGGGGCCCTGCAGGCCGAGCGCCCCGCCGGGCACCCCCGGGAGGCTCCCGCGGCCGGCGCTCGCTCAGCTTCCCCTCTCTCGGCAGCGACTGCGCGGAGGAGAAGGGTCCCGCCAAGGGGGACGTGAGTGAGGAGTACGCCATGCGAGCCCGCAAGAGGAAAGCTGATGTGGCCACGGTGAGTGCGGGCCCGGCCCTGTGCCCGCGGGCCAGCGCCCGCCCCGCCGCCGGGCTGGGTCCCCGCGCCCTCGCCGCCTTTTGTTGGGGGTTCGGGGCCCACGCGGTGGTCGGGGGCCGTGTGGGCCGGGGGCTGCGCTCCTGAGGGACCAGGCGCGTGTCACAGCGGCTAACAGCTGCTTGTCCCGCGGTTTGTACTCCGGAAATTATATGTCATTTTTTGTAGTTCTTACAGGATCCTGATGAAGAAATTGCCAAAATGGAGATGACTAGAAAAAAGCAGTGTGAAAAGCAGGTAATTGGCTCTTTATGTAAACCTTGTAATCTTCTTTAATCCTGCTCTTATTTTACAGTACCTCGTTTTTAATGTGAAAGTGATGAAACAGGTATGCTGCTGCCACATGCTGCTCAGCATTGGGCAAGGGGGACTGTTGGCCCTGGTTGGTGATGGAGTGTGTAAAACAATCGGTTCATGTATGTAGCTTTGGAGCCTTTGCAAGAGACAAGGCCTGTGTTGGTCTGAAGCACTATGGTACTGCTGAAGCATATTCAGCTGTCCTGGGGCTGCCAGGGTGCACCTGGCAAGCCTTTAGGCCTATTCTGCATTGACTTCTCTAGGAAGTTGCAAAAGTACAGTCATGTGCTCCTGTACCTTGTACATGTGCTCCTGTAGCCTGCTGGCCAAAGCACGAGACACTTAAGCATGCAGACAGAATCCTCTCTTGAGGTGATTCTCTTTGCAGTTATGTCTCTACTTCTCTATCATCTGGGAGAGAGAAAAGCTTACCCTTTTCTTCCAGTATCAGCTCCATTCGTATTGACAAGGGTAATTACTAGACAGACTAAGTAAGGGGTTCCTGTTTGGAACTTGGAAGTGTGTGCTAGATGCTAATGGCATAGTAAAATAGGCTTTCTTTCTCTGCAGGAAGAAGGAATCATTTCTGTAAAGTCACTCTACCTGAGAAAATCAGTCCTGCAGTGGAGGTTGATAGTGACCATTGCCAGCTTTCTTAGCAAGGCATTTAGAATGAGCTGACTAACAAAGTCTAAACTAGTTTCAGTGGTGTCCTCTAGTTCCCTTTGTGTGCTTTGCATATTCTTGAGAAAGGAGATGCGTTTGGTGTCTCTGTTGGATGCTGTGTTGATGTGTGGTATTGAAAGCATGGTGCTTTTGTACCTTGAGATGCCCATTCTAAATAAAACAGTTCTGGAATAAGTTCATTCCCCTCTTTTTTTTTTTTTCTCTGAGCACACACATACCTGCTCAGTCACTGCCACTGAGGCTTCAGCCTGTCGCTGCACACGTGGGGTGATGTTGAAGTTGCAGAAGTCATGGTCAGGGTGTGCAGCCTGTCCTCATTTGGTAGGCGAGGCTGTGCATAATGTGGCACATCTAACCCGAAGTGGCAGCTGGAAGTTCTAAGACTGAAGTGCTACCATAACAGATGGGCATCATTGTTTGGAATGGCCTCTGCTTGTTGCAACTGCGTACACTAGTTATCAGTCAACATATTAAGCAGGGCTCAAATGGTGAGCATTTAATGAGGGGATCTCTCCTTCCCTTCTGTCTTTCTCTTGCACAGTATATTAAACTAATTTCTCACTTCTGACAAGGAAGAGCTGCCTGTCCTTCACTGCAGCTTTCTCCTTCACCAGAAGATTCATTCTGTTTAAATTGAGCAAGGTCTTCTTGTGCATGTTTATTGCATGATAGCAAGGTATCGTTAGAAAATCTCAACAGGGACCCCATTTTGCTGTCTTCCAGAAAGACAGTGGAAGGAAACCTAAAATATATCTTGCATATGTTGACCTTCAACTTTGAAAGCAGATAAAGACTTCCAATTTTGTATTCTTGTTTGTGCTCTTGGCCTGGTAGCCATTCAGCGTTACTTTAGGAATGATAGGTAAACTAAAACTTAGATAATTTAGGCAGTAGGCATCAAAAATCTTTACTTGGGAATTTCTCAAGTTAATCATGGGATGCTGGTGGAATTTGACCCTTTCATTCTATAAACAATAAATAATACCATGCCTATGATATCTTTCTCTGCATAGAGAAGGTATTTTTGTTGTGACAAAGTAGCCAGATTGTTCCAGATCTGGTTAAAAAAGCTAACATTTGGCTGCACAGCAGCAGCTCTTCAGTCTATGGTGTGACACAAGCTATTCTCTGATATAAATTGCCATGGACCACTAATGAGAATATGTTTACGGTTCCAGCAGCAGTATAGCAGGCTGGAATGATAGCCAGGGCGACAGTTATTCTGTGGAGACACGACAATTCTAAAATGCAAGCAGCTATAAATCCACTGCAGCCTATACCACATGACTTCTACATTAAATAAATTGTTTACTGACACTAGTTTATCCACAAGGCAAAATATCATAGTCACATCCCACTTTATGACATCTTCATAGTCGATTCATTAGTTTGCTTCTGTGGAACATAAGGCCCCAGTTCTTAATTAGGATGCCGTTACCCTTTATGTGATGAAAGGGTGGCTATATCATCAGGTCCGTGACAGCAGAATATTGCATAAATTCTGTGTTTGATTTTGGAGAACTGGCACTGCTGTAATTCTGCTAGCAATTCTCATACTAATTCTGGCTGCTTTCTGTGGATGAATATACTCCAAGGCTCCGTGTAAAACAAAATTCATCTAACTAGATTAGAATAATCTGTGCAATTGTGATACAAATTGTATGGTGACCTCCATATAAACAGAATTGAGTCTAGAAGTTAGTTTCTTTAGATGAAACTAGCTCATGTTTTCATGTATAAAGGTGGAGTAAACCTCAGGAAGTAGTTTTGATCAGTTCCTCACTAGATGCTTTCCATAATCTGATTTTAGTATTGTCAGAGTGTTCCACTAAGTGTTTTGAAAGTATCCTCCAAAATATTTGACTAATCTAGATTAATCTTTGAAAGGCCAATTAAAAAAACAAACAACAAACAAAGCTGGAATTATAGGTCTTGCTATTTCCAATAGGCAGGCTAAGGCTGTGGTTTTGGAATTGATACTGATGTCTCTGGTACAAGGTGTTGCTTTTAGGGTGACAAGCAGGCCTGTTCCCCTGCCATTGATTTCCATGCTGAAAATCCTGTGATGTTGCTGTTTGAATGCAGGTCTGTGTCATTCTTTTCCTCTCCTGGTGCCCTCCTTGCCCTGCGTCTGTGAAAGCTCGTTCTGGTGGCTCCCAGCTCACATTGAGGTGCACAAGTGTCTTAGTAGCTTGTACCTTTAGGTGTTTCTTCTTCACTGAAGGCCCTGCCTGGCCTGTAACCAATAACCCCAGTGGTCACCATCTGCTCTGGTTTGTGTCTGATGTATATCCTGGAGGTTGTTCAAAAAGATGCATTTCTATGACTGTTTGATGTATCAGTGAATGGTGACATGCTGCAGGAAACTGAGGCCTGGGAATGTTTGAACTTTAAAAAGCCCCCACCTCTGAGCTCCTGGGTTTTCTCTGTTTGGAGCTGTGTGGGTTTGGGTGCTCTGATGGACTGATCACCCACCTTCTGCCCTCTTGGTACCCCTTCTGCTAACGAGCCTTCTCATGTGCTTAGTTCAGTTTCTCCAGTCTGCCACTTTCTAAGGTCTGAGATAGAGTTCTGATGAGTTGTTCCTCTATCTGGAATATTACTGTGGGTGTCACCAAGCTTTCTTGCTGGGCTCCATATAGATTTGAAGAGGCAGTTCTCCCCACTGATTTTTTGCTTGTGTGCTGCTTCAGCTCCTGTTTGTCTCAGAAGTAAGCCCAGGACTGTAGTATTTCCTCTGTTCGGCTGCACAGATTCTGGGTAACATCTGTTGCTTTCTGACAGGTCTCCACTTTCGGACTGGCTCTGTGCAAGCCTAAAGGAAGTTCTTCATGGTTTCCTCATACCCTCCCCACCTTAAACTGTTTCTTTTTTCAGTGGTGGCTCCTATTTCCTTGCAGTTACAGTGTGAGGTAATGCAGTTTCTTGCTGGTGTTTCTTACTTTTGTTTGAGTGTCTTGCTGAATCTGCTTTAAAGACTGAAGAGCCTGATTGATATGTTCATCCCCTCAACCAAAATCAGTGCTGGTTATGGTGCTCTCTCACCTACACTAATTAATTCCTGTCTCCCTCCCCAGTAAGATGCTTTCTTTTGAGGCTCTGCACATCAGTTTCTTTTTTGTCTCTAGCTAGGCTATATACTGGTGGTGTTGCTCACATCTTTTCTCCAGTTGTCTTGTTAAGTGACATTATGTAGTCAAAAACTATTTTCCCTTCATCTCAAAACACCTAAGAGGCTCTTGACCTTTGATTTCTATATCCTTATAGAAAATTTAGGGTGGTGAAATATCTTTAGAAATTGTTGCATTCCTAAGGTGCTACACCTAGGGTGGTGTGTGAGGTGTCTGCTTTGTTTGGAAACCTTGAGGGCAAGTCTCTGGTCCTTCAGAAGCTGCTGGTGTAGTAGGCACCTTTAAATAGATATTATATAATTACTGCTTTTCTGTTTGCTGATTAACTGATAAGACAGCACTTCTCCAAAGGCTGTTGGCAGCTGGGCTTGCTGTGCAGTTTGGAGAACAAAGTGTGACTAAAGTCTAGTTTTGAGGGAGGACAAAAATTAACTTCAAGCAATGCTGATGTGACATTTTCATTCAAACTTTCAGTTTGTAAGGAGTCTTTAAAATTAAAGATACTATGCCTCCTTTTTGCCTCCTCCCCACCCAAGTTAAATCCTGACATGGCTGGGTATGTAGCTATGCTGTATTTGCATGTAGAACTCTGAAGAGGAAAAAAGACTGATCTGTGTGTCAGCAACTCAAAGTGCAAAGCAGTCTTAGCTGTGAGAGAACTGTGAAATGTGGTTTTTGTTCCATCAAGTCAGTGGTTTCTGTTTCTGAAATTGGTGCAGGAGGGAGACATTTTGCTGGAAAGTGATGTCATATGTAAGAGAGATGGCAAAAGTCAGCTGTCGAAGCTTTTTTGCAAGAAGCAAAGTTTCACATTAGAGTGTTTTACTTGATAGTACCTAATGATTCCTCTGACCTTGTTTTTAATTTGTATTTTTTAGCACATTACAAATCTTATTAGGGAGTTCTGTCCTTTTAGTGGTGCAGAACTGATCAATTTTCAGCAAGATGGCTGACTTCAGTGTTAAGCAGAAATGCCAAATTTTAATTAGCTTAGGCACGATAACACAGTGCTGGTTTTGTATTCTATTACGAATAAAGTAGTATTTTCCTGGGGAATTGTGTGAAGTGTACAAGATCCTGTTTAAGAGTTAGATGGTAGAAAAGTAAACCTGGACTTAAGTTCTTATCCAAATAAAAGTTGAAAGAACGTGACAGGTGAAGTTTTGGATATCTGATGTTTGCAGAGCTTGGCAGAATTCTGCATATGAAAAGATCAGCTTGATAGTTTTGTAGCGATTGCTTAACATGTACTTGCTGTATTCTGAAAATTGGGTCATACATGCTTTGGATTTTTATCTTAACTCTGCTAAATGATTGAGCACAAAATTCTACAAACTAGTTTGTTGTGTTCATTGTCTGAGATGCTTTGCATGAAAGCATGGCTTCAGGCATGTTATCTACATATTCCTTACCAGAAATCCTGACCTCACATTTGGGTCTTTGAGTTCCATCTGCTTGTTCTTTACCTGAGGGCAAGTATATTTTTGGTAAAAGCAAAATGCAGCATAAGAATAGCAGATCCTGAGTTTGGATATCCTTCCATGAAATAGCTGTGGTCCAGAAGAACAGGGTCAATGTTCTTCAGCTTCAGTTCCAAACTTTCTCTACTGTGCAAGTAAGCAACACCCCCTCTACTCAGCACAGGTGAGGCCACATCTGTAGTGTTGTGTCCAGTTCTGGGCTACCCAGTAAAAAAAAGAGACTTGAGCATCAAGAAAGAGTCCAGAAAATATCCATTGAGATAATTCAGGAACCAGAGCATCTTTCCTATAAGGAAAGGCTGAGGAAGCTGGGGCTGTTTGGCCTGGAGAAAAGGAGGTCTGTGGAGATTTGTACCAATTGTTTATAAATATTTGAAGGGAAGATGTAAAGAAGGTGGAGCCAAGCTCTTTTTAGTGTGATGGGACAAGAGGAGATGGACACAAACTGAAGCAGAAGAGGTTGAACACTTTTTACTGTGAGGGTAGCCAAGCATGGCACAAGTTGCCCAAAGTAGTTGTGAAGTCTCCATCCTTGGAGATACTCAAAAGCCTTCTGGGCAGCTGTCTCTTGGTGGCCCTGTGTGAGCAAGAAGGTTGACAAAATGACCCAGAGGTGCTGTTCAGCATCTACCATTCCGTGATTCTGTGCAGGTTAAAGAGATAAGGCATTGGTAACAAATTGTAACAAAAGTTATGAGTGTTTTCTGTCTACAGCTAAAATGATCACTTTGAAATGCACAGTGTGAAATCTGCTGTTTGATTCAACAGATGAGCTGGAATACCCTTCCCGAGAATGCCCACATGCTGATTCCTACTCCGGATAAAGACGACGATCCTGTGGGCGTGGATTACTCGCGCTTTATCCATCTGAGCGTTGTTCCCACCAGAGCCACCCCACTGCCAGCCCTGGGGTAAGTGTGCTGGGCTGCTGCTGCTCTGCCTGCCTCTTGCTCATGATCTGGGACTAAACACTGATCTCTCTTAGCTGGGCAAACAGGGATGATGTATGGAAAAACATGATCAACAAGGAAGAGACCTACGTGAGGGATAAATTCTACCTGCAAAGGCACCCTCAGCTGCAGCCTAAAATGAGAACCATCCTTCTAGACTGGCTAATGGAGGTAAGCTTTCCTGTGCTTCTGAGTGTTTCAAGTGTGCTTTTGTTGAAGTGCGCTAATAACTGTCATGAGTGCACTTCCGGAGCACGGTTAACTCCAAAAACTTGTCTTCATCTTAAATTTTGTCAATGAATGGCACCAAACTTAAAGAATATATGATGTATTGAGCTGATGATTTGCAAACTGACAATGTATTCTGTTATTCGTTTATATTGATAGTGGATAATAATCAATTTGTCCCTAACACAGAGTAAGCTTTTTAAGGTCACACTGCAGACAAAGGCTAAACAAATAATTACAGAAGTGACTGTAAGAAGGAAGATGTGGTAGCTTAGAGATCAGATCCATCTCACAGCCTTATCTGTTTTTGTCATGCAGAATGTGCTACAACTCCCCTTGTGTCTGAGTCTTTTTTGCTGTTTGGATGACTTGGTGGCATAATCCCTGTTCTTAATTTTAAAGTACTTGTGAGAATTTTCTCTTTTGAGGTGTTGGAATGAGGCATCTTTGCAAAAAATGAGGAACTGATGTTCTGACATTGTTGGAATGTGTGCTTGCATTTCCTAAAAGGGTTTTCACTCTGATCTGGTTTTTTTCCTGGAAGTTACCGTCATGAGAGTCACCTTGTGTCAAAGGAAACTGTTTAACTCTTGCTCTTAGTTAACATGTTACTTCACAATAGCAGTGAAGTAGAAAGCCAATATAAATATCATGTCTATCTCATGCCTTTTTTAAATACATATGTAGCATCTGGTATTGACTCTTTAACACTCTTCTTGACCTTTGTGATCTCTGTTGTCTCTGCAGGTTTGTGAAGCCTACAAACTTCATAGAGAAACTTTTTATTTAGCACAAGATTTCTTTGATCGCTTTATGGCAACACAACAGGATGTTGTAAAAACACTATTGCAGCTTATTGGTGTCACTTCTCTATTCATAGCAGCAAAACTTGAGGTAAGTATCTTCAGCTTTACTTACACATAAAATGTGAATGGACACACAGCACACTTAGCCAGACACATTGTGGAAAGCTTTATGAAGTTACTTGCTATGATTTCTTTCAGCCAGGAGACAGAAAAAATATTTTTTTTTTGTTTCAACATTCCTTTTTTTTAGAAGTGGGTAAAATTATACTGTGATGTTAGCTAGTTTTCTCATTAGAGAATTCAGAGTTAGAATAAATCTAGAGTTCTAATTGCAGTTGCTAAATGAAGTTTTGGCTGGCTGCTGTATACAGAGACCACTTGTTGCAATAGAGTACCTACTGCATGATAGTCTGAGCTATTATTTATTGGAACAATTTGGACTACTAGAATACAGTGCTTTTTAAGTTCTTAGTTGTTCAAGAGGGCTACTCTTCAGTTTGTTCTTAAGCAAGAGATAAAAGGCCTTTTCTTTAGGATGTTTAAAAAAATCTTGATGTCAATTATGATACAGTCACAGTGGTGCTGTAGTCAAGCAATGCAGGTTTGTACTGATCCATCCAAAGTGAAAGTTGACGGCTATGATGAACAAGAAATCTGTGTCTGTTAAAGGCAGAGAATACCAGAATTTAGAAAAGGGGAGTGATTCTTTTTTCCCCCTCTCCTTGTTTTGAAAGGCTGAATCAGTGGTTATTTTTTTTCTTTATTTTTTTGTTAAAGTAACACATGAAACTAGTTGCAACCTATTCCACTAATCAAATACTTGATCTCCTGTCTTTCAGGAAATTTATCCACCAAAGCTGCACCAGTTTGCCTATGTTACAGATGGAGCCTGTACAGAAGATGAAATCATCAGTATGGAATTGATCATTATGAAGGTAATATTTAAAAGTGGAATTAGTTTTTAAAAATGTATAGCATAATCAGACTAAAAGCAGAGCTCCTCAGTTAATCTTATGTGCTGCTAAGAGGCACAATTTCTCTTACTAATTAGAAAGCAGTGTTTTCTCTAGGTAACAAGTGATCTAAAGCATCCACCAGTATGTGTGCATTAATAAAATTGTTTCCTGACCATGTCACCAGGAACAGCTACAGGAGAGGATTTGATTTGCATCTTTCAAAGATGCTTAACCAACTGGGACTGCAGCTTCTGATTCTTAAACCATCTTGCATGGTTTAAGTTAGGAACTTAAGTTAATTGGCACTGAAGTCTTGTGTATGTCTATTCTTTCAGGCTCTTAATTGGAACTTAAATCCACTGACAGTTGTATCGTGGCTAAACATTTACCTGCAAGTTGCATATTTAAATGAGCTTTATGAGGTAATGCTGCCGCAATATCCACAGCAGATATTTGTACAAATAACAGAGGTAAGACTGATTTCCTTCAGATGCTGTTTCACCTGGAAAAGTGGTTTTGTGTCAGGCTTACTAAACATCTGCTGTCTTGTAGCTCTTGGATCTCTGTGTGCTGGATATTGGCTGCTTGGAATATACCTATGGAATACTTGCAGCTTCTGCTTTGTATCACTTCTCTTCATCAGAGTTGATGCAGAAAGTTTCAGGTATTGGCATTTATAAACTCAAGTCTTGTGTGTTGACAAACGTTATGCCTCTGTTCAGGCAGATGAGGATGTGTCTTGTGTTCCAGGCTATGAATTCTGTGAGATAGAGGAATGTGTGAAGTGGATGGTCCCGTTTGCCATGGCTCTAAGGGAAGTAGGAAGCTCCAAACTCAAACACTTTAGCGGGATTGCTCCTGAAGATTTGCACAATATACAGACGCACATAAACAGCTTTGATTTGCTGGTATGTATGAGCAGAATGAAGACAAAGCTGTCTGCAAAATCTCTGAAGTCTTGTTTCTTTGGTTAGGACAGTCAACTTAAGTGAAGCATTAGCAGATTGAGACTGAGTGTATTTAGATGATAAAAAGCATAAAGTTGTATTCCAGATCCAAAATTCTTGAGACAAAGACTTGTTTTGGGACTGACTTGTTCAGTATTTAGTTTAAAAAGGTCTCAAATAGCATATAATTACTCTAGAAATCAGAAGCATTTTTCTACCCCTTGGGATACTTCAAATAGTATGTGTTATACCTTTCTTTCTAGGAAATATCACCAATACAGTCTTACCTCATCAGGAGGAAAATAAGGGTTGATCACTTGAGACTGGTCTATGTGACAGTGGTCATTGACAAGCAGGGGAGTTCTTAGTGGTTTTTAGTGTGAGAAACTTGCAGAGGATCAAAATCTTGTTCAACAAATTGTGGTTTAAGCTATTGGCATTATTTTTTCTATTTAGGTTATTGAATTGTAGGTAGAAGTTAAAGTTCTTCCTGTTCAGTTGTTTCTGAATTTTGCTTTTTTGAATGTACAAGAGTGCTTGTGTCTTATGAATTAATGCTAATCATCAGATTCCAGAAACTAATACCCATCTCCTGGACTTGTACTAGAAGATAACTACAAGCAACTACTGTGTACTGTGTGATTTATCAGTTACTGTTAGGAGGGTTAGATATGGAGATGCATTTCCAGATTAACAATCTATCAGATTATAAAACACTGAATTATATTGATCTGTTGCATAGACACACCAAAGTAAAGATTTCTTTTCCTCTTTTTCATGTTCTTTCAGGACAGAGCTCAAGCAAAACAAGCCATATTGGCTGAGCAAAATAGGACTTCACCTTTCCCCACTGGTATCCTTACACCACCACAAAGTAGTAAGAAACTGTCTTCTGGACTGCAATCAATCTGACTTTAGAAACTGTTGATGGACAATTTTGCTGAAGTGCCTGTTCTGCTGGTTTTAGCTCCTGCTCCATTACAGAAATGCTGCCAGTGAAGTTCATAAGCTTTCATGGAATCTGAAAAGGAAACCTTACTTTCATGTGACAGAAGTTTTTCTATTTGAAATAGTTTTATTGAATGTTAAAATATTTTAAAGAAATGGATCAAGTACACCAGCCACTTGAAAGAACACCGAAGTGTGCTCCAGATGCTGCTAACGGAGGGTGATGCTTGATCAACTGTTCTGAAAAAGGGCTTGAAGTTTAGTTTAGTTACTGTGCCTTTTTGTCCTTTGGGAAATCTACAGATTTCTGTCCCTTGGGCAATGGCAAATGGGCAAAAAGTGCTGTGGAAGACAACATTTCAAAGCCTCTTTTTCGAATGGTTGGCTTACAACTTATGCCTTTTAAAAAACTCTTTTATTGTAAAAGCTGCTATGTCTCTGTGTATTCATTTTTAATAAAAATGCTGTCTAAGACAGCTGGTTTTATGTATATTTCTATATTTCTTTTAACTATGCTCAGTTAAGATTTCTTCAGACTGTGACCATTAATAAGTGTGGGAATTGGGGATGAATAGTGTAGCAACTATTGCTGTATTTATTTACCACTAGTGGCTTATCCATTGAAACGTCTTTATTTGGATACTGGGGTAAAATTGTCATGTTGGGCTACTTGGATTTCCTCTAGCCAGGTACGGGAGGCTAGGGAGGGGATAAGAAACATGACAAGTATGTGGGGAATCCTTCCATCACACTCTCTGTGATGATCAGCTTACTGGAAAATTCTTGAATCAGGTTGTCTGGATTGTTACCCTTCAGTGAGAAGTGGTCAGTAGGAAAAGTCTACCTCTTCTTAAATAATCATTTAAAGACTGGGGTTTTGGCATTGTATTTGACAAATCATCATGTGTGCAGAGTTAAATGCTGGAGAGGTGTGTGCCTTTTTACAGGGAGGTCCTTGGCCTTTGCAATGTCTGAGAATCTCAGAGGTCCTAGTAGGACATTTTCTGGGAACTTGTGGTTCTGGAGAAGAGGGGAACGCAGAAGTAAATGGTTGCTTATTTTTTTGCATGTTTTTTGGTGTTTGCTTGGAAGGAGTGTTCAATAGCACTGAAAACCTTTGTGAGACTACCAGGGTTCATCATGTCCTGCTGCAGCTAACTTAAATGCTACAACACAGTATTTCAGGAAGCTCCTGCTCTGTTGGTTAGTTTCTTAAAACATGAGTTCCCACTAAAGGTGCTTTTTATTATTTTTTTAAGTTATTCTGCCTCTTTCTTTTCCCTGACACAGTACTCTGATAAATGTTAAAGCTTTAATGTAATAAAAATGCCTATGGTAATCAATGGTAAGCAAGTTCTGTGGTGCTGCTGGCTTTTTTTCCTTGCAATGGATGGTTGTAAGCTCTGTGCTAACAAAACAAGTGTAAATGTGAGCTGAACACATTTGCTGGTACCAGTTCAGAGAGGTTTTAATTTCTCAGAGAATTGCATGTCCTAGACAAAGGGGACGTAATATTTGCTTTTTATTGAAGGATTTGCCAAGACACATTTTGGTGCTTTGTCCTTAAATGTAGAATGCAAAATGGGGGTGGATGAGGGAAACTAATCCCCTTGAAAGGTAGTCCGTAGGCTTAATTCCTAAATCACCAGGCATGCTTCAGCGCTAGTCCTTTCGCTGCTTATTTTCAGATCTTAGTCCCTTTCTGATGTTTCACCAAAAAAAACCCCCACAATTCCATTTTTTAATTTTTAACTGGCCTCTTAAAAACAGAGATTGCATTTAACTGTTCAAGAAGATATCCTGTAGTAATACTAGAGATATGGTAAACTCTTAACTTTCAGTTTAGGCTAAATATCTAACTATGGTGAATACCTGTGCAAGAGTGAATGTAGGTGTTCCATGTGTTTTCTGGGCTGTGTGGGAAACCAGGATCTGAGAGATAGATACACCTATGAATGAAACTTGTTCAGATGACAGGCTTCTCCAAATTCGATCTCCAATTCAAATGGTAATCCCGTTAATTTTACAATTCTTTCTTTTCTGAAAGGTCAGCCTCCTTCGTTCTGATGGAAGCAGTCTGTTCGGAGCACAGAGATCGTGGCTTTGCAGCTCCCCAGGTAGGGATGCAGACACGGCCCAGAGGTGCAGCACATCCCAGCTGGGGGCACTTACCTTGAGAGCTATTTTGTTACTTTCTTTTCTTTCAATCTCAGCTTTATAAGAGTCTGGTTTTGGTTGTCTGTTGCCACACATGGATACTCTGGCTGGCTGGTGCTGTCTTTTTAGGGTAGGTTGAAAAAAGTTTGCATTGGTTGCCCCAAGCTGAAAAAAAACTTTAAGGAGGATCCATGCGGGTAATTTTAAGGAAGATAGTTGTCTCTATTAGGAAAAAAAAACCCCAACCACCTCCAAGAGGGAGTTTCCTCCCCATTTCTTTACCTGTGGATCCTACTCTCCTAAATTCTGATCCTGGCCCAGTCTGGTGGGGTGAAGTAAAGGGGCAGTTCTGCCTGGCTAGGTAAGACAAAAAGATTTGGTTTGTTTGGGCTGAAGTTTGTGTAACAAAGACAAGCTAATACTAAATGTTATGTTCCTGCAGGCTGTCTCTGACCGTCAGACATGTTACTCCAAGAGGTGGGGAGAGGCCTCCAGGGGTGACCAGCCCCAGGGTGATGCAGGAGGGACAGCACTGGGCAACCCTGAGAAAGCAATTTAGCTGCACAGTGCTACTGGAAACTGTCTCTCTTTAATAGCTCCAGACCAGCATAAAGCATGCTGCAAAGTAAATTGAATTTGCAGTAACCCAGGTGGTGCATGATTATCTTCTCCTGGAAGGTTTGTCATAACAATGCATCAAACCCTCACCTTGGTCTGAAAGCTGGGGGCATCAGAGAAACTGAACAACAGAAATGAACCCAGTGCTAATTTTGCAGTAGTGCTACTATAAAATTAGGAGTTGGGGGTAGCTGTGAGCTGTGGGTATATTGAAGGAAATAGCCCCAAATGAGTGAGCTGAGGCTGCAGTTGTGAGCTGGGGTTGGGGGGAACAGTGCTGGTGAGCAGAAAGGATGGAGGCATGGCAGTCCCCACTGAGTCAGCCAGATGCTCAGCTGTCAAGATGCTGTAGGTGCCTACAGAAATAGTTATTGGTATAAATAGTTCACAGAAACAGTTCTGCATAGCTTGTCTGCCCTAAAGCAGGAGGGGGGGGTTGCTCTCTGGTTCTGTCTCTTTCTAGATCTCAGGTCAGCATCTCCTCCTGGTTCTCGGGAATTACAACATGAGGGGTTCATTACATCCCTGCTTACACAAGGTGGAGGCAAGAGCCTGCCCCTCATGGCCTGGCTCAGGGTTCTCTCAGTTCCTGGGTGCTGTTTCCTGCCCACAGAGTGCAGCAGCAGTAGCCTGAATCCAGCTGGCTGGGTGGTGCAGCACTCTTCCTTTGGCCAGACTGAGGTCAGACCTTGCTGCCAGTGTATGAGGTTTACAGCAGCATCCCCTCTCGGGGGAAATGTCAGGAGCCTGAGCTTTAGCTTAGGAGTTTCCAAAGGCTACAATGGGCTTTTTTCCAGACTTTATTGGGAGTAACACCTGGAGGGTGAAGCCTTGTGGAATAGCTGGGGGGTCAGTGTGCAGGCTGACATTGGATGAACCCCCTTCACCTCGTTTGTTGGCATGAACCTTCTGCTCTGGGAATTCAGGGAACTGCTGTCTCTAGGTATTTATCAACATGCATTTAAAGCATCAGGTTATTCATACCCTCATCTTCCACAAGTCTCTCCCCTCAAAAAAAGAGAGATACTGGCACATGCTGTGAAATAACAAAGGTTAACTTTGTCTAGCTTTGAATTTCTTGGGGATTAAGAGCAGTTCTGCCTTGTTGGCAAGGCCAGGGTCAGCTTGATCTGGGCTCTTGTAGTCTCTGTTCAGGTTTGGCATTTGAAGAGAGGATGTAGCTCTGTCATGTGCTGCCTGTGGCAGGAAGCAGCAGGGCTCTTCCCCGTCTGGTCCTCCTGCCCTCGCCCCAGCCATGGGGTGGCCAGTCAAGGTGGGGTAACAGAGACGTTTGGGGTTTTTGTGTCTGTGAGATAGAAGAAGATAAGTATGTACAAATCTAACAACATTTCTTGTTGTTATAGCAACTTGTGAAACTTCCGTGCTTCAAAGTTAAAACTACAGCAGAGCACCCACTTGGCTTGAGCTGGTGAATAGTAAGTACTTTGAGGATGTTCCTGTGCTCTTTCAGCCATGCTATCTGCAAACCAGCCTAAAAGTACAGAACATGTTTCTCTCGAGTTTTGAGTAGCCCACTATTGCCACAACTTATACATAACCAAACATTTAACTGACTGCAGAATATTGCAATGCTATATGAGCTATCTCCTTTCAATCTCTTGAAATAATAAGTTTATGCTAAGCAAAAAGAGTAGGTTTGTATATGAAGCGCTTTTTTTTCTGTTTAAGGTGGGTTTCATACTATAAAAAGAAGTAGTATTCTTTGTAGGCTGAATATAACCAGGGATTTCAAAACTCTGCAGACTGGCGTGTTTGAGATGGCTACCAAGAAAGAAAGGAAAACCTTTCTGATCCCAGGGGCTTTGGTCTTACAGATGCTGGTAATTCAGGGGAGCAGACTGTCTACAGGAACTGGAAACCTACTTGGAAATTGGGTTTGCTTTACCAAGACAAACATATTCTCATGTAACTCATATAGTAAGAAAGCAAATATGTTTTTATAATGCATTGATTTTTGGTGTTTCAGCATGACAGCAATAATATTCAGGGAGGAAAAATATGAAATCCAAGATGTTTGCCTGGGATATAAGGAAAAATGGTGTGCAGAGTTTCTCCCACCTGGTGCCTGTTCAGTCAGATGTGCCCCAGCCCCTATTCCTGGGATGGAGGAGAGCAGGTGCCCAACAAGACCTGTCTCTATTTGAGGGAAAGAGATTTCCTTTATCAGCATGTGCTCCTGTGCTCTGAGTCTCAAATGTTAATTTCTGCCTTGGCTAAAAAAGAACTAATGGTTTGTTTGCTTTCTTAAATTCCATGAGCACTGGAAAGAGGAGGAGTTACTTTGTTTATGGACAGTGGCTGTGAAGGGGAAATGCTTCTGTAAATCAAAATGCACTTAATGTCTTTCTGGCAATATTGCAGTTGGTCACACTTTGTTTAAAAATCAGTATTTGGCCACATGTGTTAAGCTTTTGTACTACAAAGGCAGCATCAAAGGATCAAATGTTTGGGTCTCTCAGAGTCTGTATACAGTAGCATTCCTTGAAAATGAAATGATAATGGGTTTAACCAAGAGCTAAACTATTTTCCTGACAGAGAAAAGCAAGAAGCCTAAACATTTTCCAGAAAATCATGCAGTTAACAGCCACCCTGCAGACATGATTTTCCTGGTGCTAAAAACGTAGCTTCATATATTTTCTTCCTTTGGAGGCAGACTCTTTTTTTTTTTTTTTTCCAGTAGGGTCAGGAGCCCAAAGAAACTTATGTACAGATGTGAGTTTCCAGAAAGAAGCTGTTGATGCCACAAGGACGTGAAATCCACTAAAGCTGATACGGTGAGACTGGCTGGTCTGCATGAGCAGGGAGACACTGATCTGGGTCTAGGATTGTTGCTTTTTTCTTGAATACGGATAGAAGAGGCCTCACATACAACTAAAAATAAGTGGCTTGGCTAGAAAGAAGAGAGTAAAAATGTAATGAAACTGTGTAGGAATGTGGTTGGGCTCCCCATAAGGCAAAAGAAGAAGTGGGGACAGCTGTGATTTGCTCAGGTTATCGTGTTCAGACTCCAGTTACACAAACTTACCTGTGGCGAGCTCTGCGTGCAACCAGGATAAATGGTTTGAGCTTTCTTGGATTGGATCCCAGAGCAGCAACATCAGATGGAGGAGAGTAATACGGTGCTTTATTTTGCAGTTCTGTGCAAGGTGTTTGGATTTTTTTGAGAGGGGGCACTCTACCAGGACAGCAGCCTCTGCAGCTCAGCCCTTCAGCCCAATTTTGCTACATGCTGAGAGTTATTGACCATGACAAGAGTTAAAAGATAACCTTTATCTTTTCACCCCATTATCCATCTTCCAGTTCTTACCAGATGCCAATGACACATTTGGACTGTACAGCTCACAGTGAGGTTTGCTTGTTACACTTGGGTTTAAGATCAGTCTGAGAATAAACAAGTTGCTTTCTCACCTCAGCCAGACCTGCCAAATGCTGCTGTCTGATGTGGGTAAAGCTGATATTTCTGGGCTTGCAGGAGGCACCCCTCTTACCTCTGCCAGAATGATGATGATGATGTTATTTGAGCACAGGAGAGGGCAAGTGAAAACCTTTTTACGTCTCTGATTGGGAAGTCTGGTTGTCAGCTTTGTGAGAGCAGAGAAAAATGTTTTAGTTTTGGCCAACATCTTGCAGAATGAAGAATGCTCTGAGGAAAGGTTAGCTGATTCTGCGTGGTGTTATTAGTATTCTGGGCTTCAGTCAGGAGATTAATAATAGCCACAGACAGTGTCTCTTCATATTAAAGTGTCTTCACATGAGTAGTTTGGGTGAGTGCAAAAGGACTGCAAGGCACAAGCAAGCTGTCTCGTCTCGCCCCAACTGACAATGAGTCAACACTTTAATATAAAGAACAGACAGTTGGTAACAGTCATTAACATAACAAAGTGCCCTATAGATCACCCCAAATTCATCTGACTGTTTTTAAGCAAATGTTTTCCCCTGAGAAGTGGCAACGGAACAATTTGTTGAATGTTTTGCTGCTTGGGCCACCCTGTTCTGCTGGGAGTGGGAGAGATGCTGCTGTGGGATGGCTGCTCTGGAAACCCCCCTAAGAGGGGGTGGTATTTGCTTGCAGTGGCAGTTTACTGACGTGTTTTTTTTAGCCTGATTTCCCATCAAAACTGGACTCATGGGGGTTTTTTTTTGTGGTTCCTCTTCCCACTTCCCTGTCTCTTAGCTTCCTCCATTGGACAACTAAAAGAAGACCTGACTTCTGTTAATTGCAGGTAAGAAGAAAAGGGAGTCAGACACGCTGCTGATGTTGTGTATGAAGGTGCTCTGTGCTTGGCCACACCCTGGGTGAGTGATAGTGGAGGCTCTGTGCTGAGGATCAAAGGTGGGAAGAGCGGAAGAAGGAACTGGGGCTGTGGCACTGGCAGTTGTGATGCACATCTGGAATTGAAGAGGGATGAGTAGAGGCTAAGAGTAGCCCCAAGGAGGGAGGCAATGCCGTACACAAAAGCAGATCTGTTACTGGTCCTCACGGAGAAATTTGCCTGACTTCCTTGCATACCATTGTGCTGGGAGGATGCACGGAATGCACTGGTTCAACACGCTAGGAAGCCATCGTGCCTCTGCCCAGAGCAGCCTGGTGGTGGTGTTGCTGTAACTTCCATGTGCTCTTGAACCACGGTAGGACTTCAGGTTTCTCCTGCTGTTTCCAAGGTCTGTCTGCCAATGGCAAAAGGCCTGGAGGTGCTGGCAGCTGCAGCGCGTTTGGATCCTGCTGCTGCCCATTGGAGTTTCTCCCCAGCTGCTGCCTAAAGACAAACCACCTTTCCCGGGGCTGCTGTCACGGACAGGGCTGACTCCAGAGATGTAAACTGTGGGAGTCTGGGACGCTCTGTGCTGGCTGACAGCTGGGTGGCACGGCAGGTGAGGATCCTACAGCGACCCAGGCACAGGGTGGTTTGAGAGGCATCACCTTCCCGCTATCACTGTGTACCTGACTGTGCTGAGTGCCTGTGGATGGGTCAGCACCTCGAGGTCAGCTGCAGGCCCGTGGGATGGCCGGGTTCTGGATGGCCGTGTGTGCTTTGGGACCTGTTGCTCACCTGCACGAGAGAGAAATCCCAGATTCTCCCCAGCTGGGGTGTCAGAGGGGAACGAGAGGGACCCGTTCCAGCTCTGCCACCGTGGCAGGGTGGCCGTGCTTGGCGGGCGGTCATTGCGCGGGTGCGTGAATGTCCCTTTGTGCAGGGCCGCGCAGAGCGGGCTGGAGGTGCCCGTGTGGGACCTGGCCGGGACAGGGGCCGTGGGGATGGGTGCGGAGCAGCTCAGCGGCCCCACGCTCATCGACTTAATTGGGGCCGGAGGAACGCGGGACGGCCGCGATTCTCACGGCGTGGGGAGGCTCCCGGCGAAGGCCCCGGCCGCCAAATCATTAACGTCAATTAAGTACAGAATGTGTGGATTACTGACATGTTATTGTTAGGGCTCTAAAGGAAATATAATTAATAAAACTCCCCCCTCCCACTAGGAGCAGCCCTTTGTGCTCCCTGCCGGCAACGTCTATCTCCTCCCGCAGCCCCGCGCTCCCTTCAGCAGCCTCGGACAGCGTTAACATTTGAATTAACATAAAATCACTTTCTGAAATCTGTTAACATTTATAATGTTGCTGTACTTTGCCTGAGCATTGTATTTTTTTCTGTCAGTTGAGCTCGGTGAGTTTTTATTTTTTTTCTGAGTGATACCAAACATAGACCCATTATGCCGCAAAAAATCTCATATTTGTTTAATGATTTCCCATTGGTATCTTTGTTGCTATGAACCAAAGCATTAAATAGAAGCCAGCACGTTAATGCTGTGTTGTTCTACATAATAAATTTGAATATCCCCCAATGAATATTTTTAACAGGAATTTTCTGAATAAAATGCATACGTGCCAGGGTTTTAGTAATTACTTAAAATCAGTTTTTGACATTTAATGTTGACATCTAAAATATTTCCTTTAATTTTTGGTTGCTTCCGCAAACAGAGATGATGGCATTCGTCCTAAGGAAGGCTGGGTGGACAAATAACACTTTTACTCACAACGAAATGAAAAGCAATAAAGAAAATGTGTTAAATGTCAACAGTAAAGCATATCTTCTCTCCACGTATTATGAGGAGAATATACCCCAAAATATGCATACACACAAAAAAATCCTTCAAGTGACTTAATATGTTTGAATATTAATGGGTTGAGTGTTAATCCATTGCAATGGCTCAATTTTTTTCAAAATTGGCTATTTAAATACATTATTGCCTCCATAAATTCTCTATGGTCACTGTGGTAGCCATAGCACGAAAAATAATATCATCATAAATCTGAATTTACAAAATATCTCCAAAAATTGCACAGTTTTGCTGAGAGAAACAGAAGATGAAGTGTGTACTATTTAACTCGATATATTTTGTCCTTGCAGGAGTTGGTTGTCTATAAAGCCAGCAGATGGAGTCTGTTGAAGGACACGAGGGTCTGGCAGCAGCCTGAGAAACTGGCTCGGTTGTGTAAGTGAGGGAACGCTGACAGCCTTTACCGTGTGAGGTGTGGTCTGGAGACCCCTGCTAAGGAAGCTGGTGGGTGCTGCAGCACCCGCCTGTGCAGAGAGCAGCTTTGCTGGGCCCCGGGTGAATCAGGGCAGGACCCCGTGGCTCTGGGAGAAGGGATTTGGCCAGCAGCGGTCAGAGGGCTTGTGTGACCGCTGCCTCTTTCTGCCCGATGGTGCAAAACCAAATATGCTGCCATGTCAGCATGGGCAGCTGGCATTTCTCGGTGTCAGCAGCTCTGCATGGAGCTGCAGGGCACCCTCAGGGTGCTGGGCCATGGCAGCTGCCCGGTACCACAGGACAGGCTCAGGGGACAAGGGATGTCACGGCCTCAGCTCCCAGCACAAGATGCTGTTCAGCATTGTGACATGTCCAAAGGCAGGCTGGGATGTGCCAGAGAGCATCTCCATGGGTGCTCAGGGGCAGAGTCTGCGCCAGGTTTGTGCATTTCCAGTGGATGGGAAAGCCCTTATGTCTCCTTTTAGAGTCTAAACTATGTTTCTGTTAATATTACCATGAGGAAAACCATTAAGCACTTCTACACTTTCATATCCCTGAATGTCTCTTGTTACATCTGTTTATCCCTGAGTGTCCTGGGGTTGTTATTTGTGTATTTTATTTATCTCAGCAGTTGCTGGGATGTTCCTTGCATAGAGCTGGCCATTCCACAGCAGTGTGGAAAAGCAGAGGGAGAGGAGGGGATGCTGTGGTTTCTCACTGCTCCCCGTGACACTTTGCCGTGACAGAAGGAGGGTTGTGATCAGGGTCTTTGCAAGAAGCAGTGGCCAGCAGGACCCACAGGAGAATCATGGGCATCCCTTGTGTCCCAGAACAGTGGCATTTGGGGGTTACATGCTAATAGCAGTAATTTTTAATGGAATGGGGGAAGACTGCTCCACCTCTGACTTTCTCCATTGCCAAGATATCTATTCCTCATCATTTTCAACTTGTGCCCTCTCAAAACTGCTCTCACCCATGCCTCAGGATCCTTGTGCAGGTATCTGGGGATGTTACCTGCTTTTTGGATTTCTTTGGCTGTGTTTTCACTCAGCTAATAGTGTTCAACAGAAGTGGACCTTGGTGAACCAAAAATTGCAAAGGCTGGAGAAATACTGACCCATGTTAATCAATGAGAAGTTTTGCTGTTATTTTCTCTTTCACTTCAGCTCTTGCAGCTGGAGTAACCTGTACACACTGTGCCAGATGATGTGTCCAGGTTGTTCAGCCACACGTGCAGTACAAGGACAAGGAAAGAAACCAAAACACTCTCGAGTCTTTCCCAAGCCCTGAGAAGGGGGACATGCAGCAGCTTGTGAAGAAATGTGCCCAGGCAGCAAGTAGAGCATGGACACCCCCTTTCACAGAGGAAAGAGTCCAGACAGACCTGTGTGTGCAGGGACTGATCCTTGCCTAGCTCAGAGGCATCTGTATAGGTTTAGGCATACAGCAATGGGATTAGCTTTGCTGCTAAGCCCTCAAAAGCTGAACACCCTCTGAATTACAGCCTCTCCTTTCATATCTGCAGCTGAGTTTGACATATGTAGTTGCAGCTGGCCCTACCTCTACAGTTTTATTTGATAAGTCTGATTGATGAGGGTTTTTTAATTCCTCTCAATCTATTTAAATTAAAGAAAAAAGGAGAGAGAGAAGCTGAAAAGTGCTGTAATTGCGAGTGAGCACAAGAGAAACCTACAGCCAGCAGGCATGCTTCAAAGAGAATGGGGCCAGCCAGAACCCTTTCATTGCTGGCTAGTGAGGGCTTCAAATGCGCCCGCCAGGTAGCTGTGTTTTAATTTTGATCCACACTAAAAGAGCTTAATTGGAAGATACTGGGGGTTGATGCTTTTCAATTTGATGAGCAGAGGCTGTTGCTACAGCAGAGGCCAGAGGTGGTCCCTGGCGTGGTGGGGTGGCTGTCCTGGCCAGCAGGGGCTCACTGCCAGGCTGCTGTGGGCAGGAGGGCACAGCCCTACCTCCTCTCCTGCCCCCGGAGCTCTGCTGTGTGGCTGCTCAGTAACCAGGAGGAGTTTGCTCCTCAAAGAGCGCGGGACCTGCTTGGTGCCATAAAGACCCGATGGCACAGAACAGCCTGGCTGTGCCAGGGACAGGGGAGCCCACCTCCCTGGGGTTCCAGGGCACCTGGAGCCAACCTCCCTGGGGTCCTGGGACACCTGCTGTGTGCTCCGACCATCCTGGGCAGCAGGAGGAGCACAGCTCTTCTAAGCACTCGCACCTGAGTCTCTGCTCTGTACTCCTGTGTCTGCCCACACAGTGGTGTGGCCGCTGTCTGGGCTCTTGGGTGAGCTTGGTCAGCTGCCTGCACACCCTCCTGGCTGCACCAGCCCCTTCCCATCCCGTCCCGCTGTGCCTGAGGAATGGGGCATGGAGAGCAGCAGCCTTCCCTGGCCTTCCCCAGTGTGCTCCCTAGTGTCACTGGCAAATTAAGCAACTAATTTTCATTAGTGTCTGTGCACCTTGCATCTAACTCTAAACTACCAATTAAAGTTATCGATTCTGATCAGCAAAGGTACTAAATTCCTGCGGGAACTGAAAAAGCAGGTACGAAATGTACAGAGACAATCTGTTTAATGCAGCCATGGATTAGAGCAACTCATTCATCATCTTTGTATCTTTACAAACACTAATCCTGGGGATGTGTGTCTGGACACACTCCTGTGTGTTTGGAGTCTTCTTGTTTCATCTGACTGGGACAGGTTGGAGCTGTGAATCCCCAGATGCTGCCCCTAACAGCTCCTCAGAAACAGGTTGATATTTTTTGGTTCAACTGATTCATTCTACAGGATGATTAATTATTGTGTAAAGATAATTTTGTGTTTATTGGTTTGGGACATGAGAATTTATCCCTCTGTTTCCTGGTCCTGCAAACACAGGCAGTAAAGGGCTACTCTTTTTTGCTGACTTCAGCTGTGGATTCTCATGTTGCATTTCTCAGTCTGCTCACTGAATTTGGTCCTCAGCTTGCATTCCACAAGGCATCAGTCCATATATCTGCACTCTGGGGAAGGTATTTAACATTTTTATATTCTAATTGCATCTGACTGAAGGTTGCATCCCAACTGTCATTAATTGTTAGGATAATTTGTTCTGGAATATACAAAAAAATTGCTTCATTCTCTATTATTCAGTCTGAGCTGATTCTGGAGGCAGGACCATCAGCATTCCTGTGCAGCAAGAGTGACCTGTGCCTGCCTGGTGCATAGCAGTAGTTTAAAAAGCTAATAGTGTGTTTGAGCTAAGAGTGAGGGAGAATATGAAAGAATATTATAATTGTGCATAACAGAAATTTCTATAATTAAAAATGGAATTTTCTGGCATTGGAGCAGAAATACCAATTTTCTACCCAGTGAAGCTCCAAATTATTTTAAAGGGAATTAGATGTATTCTCCTGGACTGTGATCACTCTGAAAGATTTTTTGATGCTAAACTGTCTTTGAATATTGGAAAGAGCAAACTGTGTTGTCCTCACCTGCTGCTAGCTTGGAAGTGAAATCATCACAGTCAGAAGTGTCATGACTTTTGGATTTGTTGCACAGTTCTGTCCTCTCTGAAGAACTGTCACATGATTATAGCAGGGGAAGTACCTTCTATTGTGTATTTTCACACAGTTTTTTGCTGTGTTTGAGATGATGAATATTGGCTTTGTATGCAGTTGCATCCCAAGGAGGTAATGCTATCAATTAGTAGTTAAAGGTGCAGGAGGTGCCATGTACAGGCCAGAGAGCTCTGTGTGAGCAGAGCCCTGCAGAGCAGGCTGTGGTACTGGAGTGTCCAGCAGCTTTGTGACCCAGGGACTCCCAGATGTGCCATCCCACAGCCCCTGCAATGCAGTGCAAAACTGAAGAAGCCCTTTATTTTTCTTGGGGTTTTTTTTTTTTGTTTGGTTTTTTTTTTTTCCCCCGCGGGTTTGGTTTTTTCCTCCTCCATGTGTTAAGATTTGGCTCATGTTCTAATCAACCATCTCAGCACAACCCCCAGTACCATTCTGGATTTTTTTTTGGCTCTCCCAAACCTGATTTCCCACATACCAGAAAGCTGCCTAGATGGGCTCTGGAGATACTGGTAATGAAATATTTGGGATGTGTGTTTGAGCACTGTCACTTGTTTGCCCTCTGGTTTCATTTCCCCTGTAGTTCACTCAAGGCTGTTGCCATCTAGCCCAGGTTTGTCCAAGCAGTGTTCCTGTGTGCTTTCCAGGCTGGGAGCCTCCTGTGGGCTCACATTAAGGGTCAGCCCCAGGGTGGGCTGGGTTTGTGTGACTCATTTACTGAGTGTTTGCTCACATAGGAAATACCCTGCAGCTGGCTCTAGCCCAGTGCCATTGGTCTGGGGTGCTGGTGTTGGAAAGGTGCCAGAGGGACGGGCTCCTCTGGCTCAGCTTGGCTGTGCTGTGTTTGCTGCAAACCACAGGAAAGTGAGGGGTGTTTGCCTCTGTCAGCTCTGATATAAATATTGCTGCTCTGCCCTCAGCACTGACAGCAGCGTTCCTGCTCAGCAGCCCAGTGCCAGGCACTGACAGCCTGTCCCAGTGCAGGGAATGCCTGACCCAGCCTCTGGCCCTGTGCTGTAGGCAAGTACGTTCAGTTTGTGCTTCATGTACTGGGTGGGCACCCAGGGGAGCCTCTGCAATTCCCAGTTCTGCCACTAACATCTACTGTGACCTGGGATAAATCATTAAATCTCTCCTTCTGCAGCAGCTCTCCCTTGGGGAGAGAGGTGGGAGCAGCAACAACAGACTCCTTCATATTGTCTGCTTTAGGGACTGTATTTTTAATAAAGTGTGGCACCAGATATCTCTTTAAAGGGTTGCCTTCTGAAAACAGGTTAGTTTTTACTTGCCACTGAAGACTTAAACCCACACCTGGCCATGGCTTTTACCTCTGTTGGGGTACTAGGGCTTTGCTGTGACGCAGCAGGTGATAACACTCATTGCTGCAGGGTCCCATCGGTGCTGCTGGTCCTGCCACCTCTCCCCTCGCTGGCTGTGCCCTTCTTCTCTCAAGGAAACTCTCCAGCTGTCCCCTGATGTCTGTGTTAAAGCAAGAGCCAGCCAAATGCTGCCCTACCTAGCAGCATGGGGAGGTCAGGCGAGGGAACATATTTTACTTGCAGAGCTGACATAATTGTTCAAAGCAAACAGACAGCTCAACATTTTTGCTAACTTACAAAATCTGGCATCTCGGGAGAACGTGTTTGGACTCAGCAAGGCCGTTTTCACAGGCAAAGCATTGTCATTAATCTGCATGTTTGGCATTGCTGCTGGAGAGCCTTCTTTTTGCTCTGAACGAGATGTATATTCATGGGCTCAAAGTTCCATGCCGGCCGCGTGGGTTTGCTGGACTGGGGTGTCCATGAGCAGGCACTCGGCTCTCCCAGCTGCACCAGCACAAAAGCTCTGGTCACTGCTGCTGGATTGTCAAGCAGAGTGTGAGCTGTGATTGTATTGAGGCCAATGCAATCATATCACCTGCCAGTCTGGGGAAAAATAGGGTCTAAATAAGATGACGAGTGAATGATGTGGTCAGAATTAAGAGGATAAACAGCATCTTTCCCTTAATGAGCTCTGTTTAACATGTGAGAAGCCCCACACATGCTTTATCTGTATTCTGACCAGCGAGGAGCCTTGCCCAGACTTCATACAACAATTCATCACGGCCGATTTGTGCAAGGCATATTTGAGATGTAAGATGTGTGACTCAACCTCTTTTATTCCCTCATTAATTTTCTATTCTGCCTGAAATGGGTTCTTAGAGTGCTCATCACCAGGGTGTAAGCTGGCGAAAATGTGGCGTTGGGATTTCTGCTGTTATTTTTGTCACCATGGTTGGATAAAGGGGCAGATGTACAAGCACCTGGGCTGGGCAGGCTGGGTGTCCTGTGCAACCAGCACCCACCTGCAAGTGTTCCCAAGCACCACCAAGTCTCAGAATAAGCCTGATAATTGCTGCTATCATTGACAGTCTTTTCAAGAAAATTGGTGGCTGAACAAAAGCAGCTTGAAGTTTTTAGCTCATGTTGGTATTTTTATTGCCTGAAAGTGCTTGAAGATCTGGGGTTTTTGGTGAACTTTGTGTGTACATTTGCGTGTCCCGTGCAGATTTGCTCTCCTCCTCCAGTTCTTCTCTCCCTTTCAGCACTCCTGCAAGTGCTTCTCACTGTGTTTTTGTGTTGCACGCTTTATATGTCTTTTTGCTGTGATGTGTATTAACTTCTCAGACTCCCAAGGGCCTCAGATGATGAATGGCTTTATCTATAGGATTCCAGTATTAATCCGTTTGTGTATGAAACATGCTCCCCTGTATTAGTGGCTCGCAGAGGGCTGGCATTATCTGATAGCTGCAGAGGAGGCTGCGGGCAGCAAGAGTGTTCTGAGCTGCACCTCGGGCTCTCCCGATAACTCCTGACAAGTCACTTAAATCCTCTCCAGTGCGCTGGATCCACAGGCAGGCATGGCTCGGCTCCACAGATACCCGGGGTGCTGCGTGGCTTCCTGAGCTAATTCACACCTGTGGAACACCTCAGCCTCCGGGGAAGGACAGCTGGGGAGTGCTGTGCTCTGAGCAGTGAATCCAGGCACCTTTCTGGGAGATGTGTGCTGGTGTAAGAGGGCTTGGTGACACCATGTGTTCTGTGGGGGTGTTAGAGAAGACCCAGCCTCCTGCAAATGCCCACCTGTGACAGCATTGAGCTTTTCCTGTCATTTCAGATAGCGCCTGCCGCAGTGTGGCAGTTCACTCCAGTATGCAGGGGTATTGTCCACTGGCTTCTGATCTAATTTCAGGCTAGGCAAAAAAATGTTGCCTGTGCCAATCAAGAGGCACAAAGCACATAGTAAGCACAGTTCAAAAGCTGCATTACCCTTATCTATCAGTAATGATCAATTAGCATGAAGGTCAGTGGGCAGCCTGGAAATGAGTCAGATAAGAAGGGCAGAAGGAGGACTTGAATGGAAAGGAAATTTTTGATTCATATTCGGTGTTTAAAGTCATAACTCTGTAACAGTGGGGGCGGAGGGTAGCGTTAAGTAGTCCTGCTGTCACACTGACTCAACCAGAGCATAAATCATGCCGGGAGAGTGCTGTGGCTTTTTCCTGGTGCTGAAGCATTATATTGTACCACAGAAGGTATTGCAAGTTGCAAGAAGTCCTCCTTGCCCTCCAGCCCACCCTAAAAGTCCCTGGCCAGTTTAACGCCCCTGGCATGGCCCAACACTATAGGGCTTAGAATTCTGGTCCCTGGCTGGCACCAAAATGAGTAGAACTGACAGTGAAGGGTGGTGACCTGGCCATCATCCAGTTAGGAGGTGTTTCCAGCTTTTGGGGATGGTGCTGAGCAGGGCCAGGAGTTGGACTCAATGATCCTTGTGGGTCTCTTCCAACTCAGCTTATTCTGTGATTGTGGTGCCTCAGGAAGGGACCTGGCCCCATCCAATCCTCCCAGGCCAGGTAAAGGGCATCTTTCTCATAAGACACATCAAAGCTGTTCCTGAGTATAAGAACTGATGTCTGAAGCAGCTTCTCTGGATTGAAACAGACAAGTGAACAGTGGTGCTTGCCACAAATTTCCATCAGTATGATACAATCTTGCTTGTTTTCTCATGTTTATGTGTCCCGGGTTTTCTCTGTTGCTGTGGGGCAGGTTGGTGGATGGGTGAGAATCAATCTGTCACTTTCCAGTGTGTGAAGTTTACTTCTCCTTATTTCTCCCACGCACATGTACACACACACGAGAGCCAAGGCTTAACAAAACACCTCCTTCCACGCTGGGTGAGGGCAGGGTCACACGTGCACTGTGCCTTCAGCTTCTGCCCCTGAAACACCGTATCTTCTGGCCCCCAAGGTTAAAATATCCTGGTGAAATGATGTTTTAAAGCAGGAGAGCCCTACACACAGCATCTCTTCTGTTTTCTGGAGGCTAATTAACCCCCTTAAACAGAAAGAGGGTAGTGAAATCAGTGCTCCTGATACCAAGCAACTGCACTGGCTGTGGAAGATGATGAAACATAAGTACAAAAGAGAATAGGTAGGGATAGGTTAAAGCCAGTGTTCCTGCCTCTGACAGTTCACTTTGATGAATGCACTCATTCACTCAGCTTCACCATTTGGATCCTGCATAATCAGAGATAACAGGCGGATGGTTTGCATGAATAACTAAGTTTGTCATGTTTAATTTTCTTTAAAAAAAGAAACAGCAGTTGCTTTACCCTCATCCTTCAGGCCCAATACATATTTATAAATTGTCAGGAAATGAAAAGCCTTTTAACAGCATGCAACAAGCATGCAAAGCTACCAGGAGAAATAACTGGGAGAGCAGTAAGTGCGGGGAGCAGCACAGCCCACCTGCAGCTTGTGTGGGCTCACCTCATGTCACCTGGGAAGGTGGTGTGGGCAGAGGATGCTGAGCAGGCTGTCTGACTTGTTAGGAAGCGTGGCACTGATATTTGTTTTGTGTTCTGCAGACAGTGTCTTCTGACAGCTTGACACTGTGCAACAAAAAGCATTAAAACTGAAAAATAAACCTGCGTTTGGCAGTTTGCTGGTAATTCAGCAACTGACTGTGCTGCTTAATATTTGATTGGGTGTTCGCTTTATAGTGCCTATCCCACCACTGACAATTTCTTAAAAACTACAAAAGGTGCAGCTGGAGTTTGCATGGAGCAAAATGGTGGAGGAACATCTTCTGCAGAGCACTGCTCCCAGCAGTCACACCATCCCATCCAAAGCCAGCCCAGCTGCCCTGGGATCTGTGCATGCTGGAAATGTGAAGGTGAAAGCACTGACTCCCTGCTGTGATGGCTTTGATCCAGGACCAGCCCTTCCCAGCCCATGCCAGCTGCAGGTATGGACATCGTGGTTGCTGTTGAACACTGCTAATGTTACAATTAAAAAATACCCAGTCTCTTTATTAAGCAAATGATTTCTGCAGAGAATAGTGTGATATATTAAAATGTCTCTGTAGAAAGCTCCCAAGGGAGAAATTCAGAAGAAGAAAGATTGGATCACTAAAACTGAGAGAGAAACCAGGATCCGCTAATGTGATGCTGAAAGAAGACAGCCAAATCTAGTTAGAGGGTCTCCTAAGCAGCATGGCTTTTTTCATAATCATCCTATCAAGATGATCTTTGCAATAGGTGACCTCTGACTTCAGTACCATATATATGTCACCAGACACAAATCCCTCAAGAGCTAACTCAATGATATTTCAAGTAAGAACTACCAGGCAGAAGCACAATCTGATTATAGGCGTGTTCGCAGCCTGGGAGGCACGGGAGCTCTGTGAACGCTGAATCCACGGAGAAGCACTGGGCCAGGAGCACACCAGGCCCCTTGCAGTGGACCTCCATAGGTCCCACTGACAGCACGAGGCATGTTACCACAGATCCCCAAAGAAGTGAAACCTTGAGTTAATTAGGGATACCCCTGATGGATTTTAATTTGACTCTAGCATCATTTAAAATGATCTCAGAGTTGCTTCAAGTGGCAATCAGTTTCTCATGCCCTGAAAAGCCCCAGATCTTTGGCAGGGTGGGTGCCAGGATCGCTTGTTGTCCCCAGGGAGCCTGAGTCCCTTGTGTGGGTTGCACAACCCCTGCTGAGCAGCGTGATGCTGAAAGGCAGTGTGAATATGTGTTAAAGTGCAGCGCTGGATCTAATGGTAAAAACAATAAATCTTACCAAAAATACCACTGAGGTGAAAAGTATGAAGTGTTTGCCACTAGTAGTTGTCTGGGGAATAGAGAATAATAAATTAGCAAATTCAAAACCACACGGGCCTGTAAAATGTTGTTTCCCTGCTAAAATTATATTACAAAAAAATCTTTAAAACGTCAGTACCCCTCACTTTTATAGACCCCGCTCCAGCAGGCACTTCTGCCTGTGCTTAGTTATCAGCGTGTGAGCTGTTGTGCTGTGGGTGCTGCGGGAAGAGTGCAGGCTGAGAGTGCTGGCACGTGGGAATGTCTGCCGGGATCAGCCCGTGGCCAGCACTCATGGGAATCTGGCCCAGGGTGGGTGTGCAGAGCCTGATTCTCATTTGTGTCGAGGTCTCTGTACAGGGCTCCCCAGGCGAGCAGGGCTTGTGCAGCATGTGTGTGCGAACACTGAGCCACGTAATTGATTTAAAATCCCCTGGAGTGAACCCAAAACAGTCCTGCAGAGACACCGTGGTGCTGGTAGACCACAGGTGTGTGCTGGCTGCACCCTTGTCCTTGCCAGAGAAGGTGCAGTGCTGCCAGGCACCCTGCAGCCACGGGGGGGACTCTTTCTGTCAGCTGTGGGGAGACTTTCCCTGTCAGCCATGGAGGGCCTTGGGGGTCTTTTCCTGTCAGCCATAGGGGGGCCTTGGGGGGGCTTTTCCTGTCAGCCATGGNTCCTGCCCCGGCCACAGCCCTGCATTGCCCGAGGAGCCACATCCCACCTTCCACCCCGAGCAGCTCATCTGCTGTCTAGACTGGAGAGCCTGGTCTCAAACAGAGACATTAACTTTTCCCTTAATAGGGATCTCTGTGTTGCTACATAGTCTGAATTGGCCTCTATTACTTATTAATGAAGATCCAAAAGTGCATGTACTTAAGACCTTGCTTAGCTAAGGGGAGTCTTCTAGGGCCAATTTGAGTCCTATTTAATGACTAATGGCTATTGAGACATAATGTCCACTAAGCAGACATCACATCCTATTTAGTATTTAATGTTTAAATATTTAATTAATTAAACACTGCCAAATATTTAATTAAACACCATCAGAGCCATCCTGACACTTCCACTATGCATAATGCAAAGGAAATCAGGGCTTTCCTCACCAGCCCCACAAGTAGTGCAGACTCAGCCTTACTCAGAAATAGCTGGGGTCTGCATATCCAAAATACCTACAAACACACACAACAGAGGGGGGGTTATTAAAAACCTCCTTTTTTCCCCCCTCCAAATGAGCTGAACTAAACACTTTGTTAGTAAATCAGGCTCTGAAGTGACATGTAGGCAGCGCGGTGGCACTGTGTGCCGCACTGCAACAAGAATGCTATGCTTGTATATTGACTTTTAATTATTTAAAAGTAAATGATTGCTACTTAGCATGGCATACCTGCCAGCAGTTTACACTAGTTTTGCTTAAATATTTACTCTGCTATTCAATAAAAAATGAGTCTACTGAAGCAAAAAATGAGAACATGCCATATCACATGACCCCTCTCCTACCTGTGGCATGCCAACTTCACAAAGATTTATTCACAAAGTGGTGCTAGGTTTTGATGGTTTTCCTGGACTGACCTAAAATATGTGTTTCAATTAACCAGATAGATATCCAGGTACAAACAGGTCATAATTATCAGCTTTTGACATTGTTTTGTACTTGCTTATGGAAACTCAGCACTTCAAAATATGAAAATCTTTAAATCCCAGTTTCAAACTCTGGACAGTGAGCATCATTTAGGGCTGAATTGCTTATTTGAATATTTTATTACCAAGCTCCATCCTCTGATGCGTGCTGAAGCTGCTAGGTCATGTTTCATCACTCCCAGCCTGTGTGGGGTTGTCTCACTTTAATGTTCCCACATGGGATCTCTCGCTAACAAGGAATGTGGCTACCAGTTGGAAAAACCATTAAAGTGACATCGTTTTTATGCTTGGATTCAAGCCATTTATTAATGAAATGAGGATACATATTTTGGGCTTTCTTTAGAGGATCTTACACTATCTTATTGGCTGCTCCAGACAAATTCTCTTTCACTGTAAAGAGCTGATGCTCTAGTTGCTCAAATTGGGTTTTACTTATATAAACAGGAAAAAAAATTGGACTCAATGCTGTAAAAAGCCTCTATTGTTAGGGGACCTTTATCTCTCAAGTTCAGTGATGCTTTGCTTTGTCCATTTGCATTTATTGAACAATCAGTTGCCTGAACAGCCAGGAGTTCGCCTACATCTATAGGCTGCTGGGATGTTTTGAATTTTCATGTTCTCCTGCCCACTCAAGCAATAACCTCAAACTACATTAATTCCTTTCACTTCTCTGCTCCTTACAGTCTTTTAAACAAAGGTATATTGCCGCCCAAAGTGTGGAGGGGGAGGTAAAACGCCACTGTGCTCATGCTTTGCCCAAAAAGAAATGCTAAAATTGGGCAGGATGGAGGACTCATCCATCTCACGTAACAGGCACTTGATGGTCTTGCTTGATGTAGGTCATATCTTTTAATTACCTTCTACCTTATTCTCACGTGTATCCACACTACCTCCCCAGCTCATTTAAAGTGGGCAGTGGGCTGTGTACCAGAGCTGCAAAGGAGGCAGGGAAGTGGCCTCTGGGAGCAGAGAGGGGACGGGTGGGGACAGTGATGGGCCTTTGGGCTTGGTCCCCCCTGCTGGGTGGGACGGGCGAGGGAGGAGGCACTGGCCGGGGTGGGAAAGCCGCTCTCGTCAGAGGAGCTTCCCTGGCACAGCCGCGGGCCGGGAGCGCTGTGCCAGCGCGGCGTGTGCCTGCTGCACTTGTCACAGCTACCGGGGGACCCGGTCCCAGCTGCAGCCGAGGCCTTTCTGCGCTCATTTATTATTAAGCACGTCTTGACTGCTTAATTGCGGAGATGTGTAGCAGTCTCTATCAGCGCGTGAGCTCTTTTGGCGGGGAAATCAGTGTGGACAGCAATTGCACGTCTGCATTCTCGGTTTATAAAGGAACTCCTTCCGCCATCTGCCATCACCCCGCAGCTCCCCAGATACGGCTGGCAGCCGCTGAATTTTGATGGTGCCCTGGGTGTGCACCTCTGATCGTGCCTTGTAGCTGGAGCCAAATCCAGCCCCACCTGTCCCGGCCGCAGCGGGGGCCGCCCGCCTGCTCGGCCCTGTCACAGCCGCAGCATCCCTGTCCCCATGTCAGCGGTACCCGAGGACACGGCTCCCGGAGCAGGGTGCATAGTGCAGGGCTGCTTGGTCTTAGTTTTGCCCCAGCAGGCAGATAAAGCAGAAAAAGAGGAAAAGAGGAGCCTGTTTCCGCCTGTGGCACACGGGGTGGGCCAGGGATCCCGTGAGCCCCGGCACTGCGGTGTCCTCGGCAGCCGCACTGCCCCGAGAGCCCGGCAAGCTGCCCCCCTCGCCCCGAGAGGCCGTTCCCGGGAACCAAAGGTATTCCAGGTACAGCCTCCTCCTGTTGTGACGTTTAAAATATCTCAACAACATGAAGTTCCTTCTTGTTCCGGCAGCCCCTCATCAGCTGCGCCGAGTGCGGCAGCGGGAAGGGGTGTCCCGGGGAGAGGGGCAGAGGGGACTGGAGACCGGGCAGCGCTTCTGCGGGCTGAGCCTCCTGCGCCTCGGGGCGAGCCCCAGGTACCGCCTGGGGATGCTCCGATGCCGCCTGGGGATGCTCCGGTACCGCCTGGGGATGCTCCGGTACCGCCTGGGGATGCTGTCCCTCGTTCCCAGGTACCGCCTGGAGATACTCCCGCACCGCCCAGCCCTGCCAGGAGCCCCGCCCGGTCCCGCTGCTCCGTGAAACCCCTCTGGAGGCGGCTCGTCCCGCGGCGCGGCGGGGCCGGGCTGTCCCGGCAGAGCCCCCGCCCGCCGCCGGCCCCGCCGCCGCATTCCAAAGGGTCTGCTGCCACCTCGTGG